>PVIU01004741.1:0-122517 GCA_004026605.1 Ondatra zibethicus | reverse complement strand
CTCACACCTTGATTGGCTGCTATGTGCCCGCTGGCACCAGAGTCCTCGGGATTGGTTAGGGACACCTAGGTTATTGCGCATGCGGGAAGCGCCTGGACGCTCAGTCCGGAAGCATTGCCAAATATGGAATTGTTTACCTCCAAACTGCGAGGATGCAAGCGTCATCTTGTAATGGCGTTTGTGCCTATGGCTCCCTGCACCCCACCTCAGCCATGATCCTTTTTACTTTCCTGGTTTCTGCAGTTAACCCAGGTTATATACTCACATCTGAAGATTTGGAGCTAGGGACTTCAGATGAGGGAGAATACACACTGTCTTTCTGAGTCTGGGTTACCTCACTCAGTGTGATCTATTCTAGTTCCACCCATTTACCTGAAAAGTTTGTGATTTCACTTCTTCTTTATAGCTGAATAGTATTCCATAGTGCATATGGACCACATTTTCGTTATCCATCCATTGGCTGAAGGGCATGTGGGATGTTGCCATTTCCCAGCTACTGTAAATAGACCAACAATGGACATGGCAGAGCAAGTGTCTGTGAAAGAGGATGTTGGGTTCTTTGAGCACTTGCCAAGGAGTACTATGGCTGGATGCTATGGTAGATTTATTTTTGGCTTCTTGAGAATTCTCTGCACTGATTTCCACAGTGGCTGGGCCAGTTTGCAGTCTTCCTTGTCAAATGTTTTGATTTTGCACTTCCCTAATTGTTAGGGAGGGGGGTTGTTTGTTTCTTTGTTTGTTTTTTTCTGAGATATTTCCTAGCCATTTTCTTCCTCTGAGAACTCTCTGTTTAGGTCCTATGCTCATTTTTTTTTTTAGAGAGGGAATTTCTTTTTTGACTCTTTGTTTTTTGGGTTCTTTATATATTCTGGATATTATCCTTTGTCAGATGTATAGATGGCAAAGACTCTTACCGTTCTGTGGGCTTTTTTTCTACCTGGTTGATTTTTTTAAAAATTTGTTTCTTCTTTCAGCTGTGCAGAAGCTTTTCCACTTCATGAAGTCCCCCTTGTCAACTGTTGGCCTTCGCTGTTAGGCAAATGGAGTTCTATGCAGAAAGCCCTTTCCTACACCTAAATCATGTAGGGTTCTGCCTATGGTAGTTTCAGGTTTCAGATTATATACCTGATCCATTTGGAGTTCATTTTTGTGCAAGAGGATAGACAAGGGTCTAATTTATTCTTTTGCATGCGGACATCATTTCCCAGCATCATTTGTTGAAGATGTTTTCTTTTTCCCAGGTTCTACTTCTGGCTTCCTTGTCAAATGTTAAATGGCTGAAGAAGTGTGCTACTATGGCTCTGAAAGATTTCTTGAGATCTGCAATGGTAGTCTCTCCAGCATTGTTCTTTTTGCTCAGGATTGTTTTTTGATTATCTGGGTTTTTTTTTTCTATTTCTGTGGAGAATGAGATAGAGATTTCTATTGGGATTACATTGAAGCTGTAAACAACTTTTGGTAAAAGGGTCATTTTTCAGAATATTAGTTACACCAATAGTTGAGTATGGGATTTTTTTAAAATTTTATTTTCTAGTGTCTTTCTCATCTTTTTCTTCAGAGGATTAAAGTTTTCATTGTGGAGTTCCTTTACTTCCTTGGTTACATTTGTTGTTTTTTATTTTTTAAAAGTCTTTTTTATTTTACATACCAATACCAGTTCCCTCTCCCTCCCCTCCTCCTGAACCCAGGTCCTCTAGAAGAGCAGTCAATGCTCTTAACCCCAAGCCATCTCTCCAGCCCTATCCCTTTCTGATTTTTTAAGGTAGGCACTGGAACTATAAATTTCTTCTTAGAGGACTGCTTTCGGTGTGACCCAGAGGTCTGGCTGTGTTGTGTTTTTATTTTCTTTCTTTGATTTCTTATTGGACCCATTAATCATTCAGTAGTAAGTTGTTGAATCTCCATGAGTTTGTGTATTTGTAGGCAGACTTTTCTATGTCCCAGCAGCCAATCCCAAATAACTACTCATAGACTTATTGTTAATTATAAATGGTAGGCCAATAGCTTAGGCTTATACTAGCTAACTCTTACATTTTAAATTAACCCATATTTCTTATCTACCCTCTGCCACATGTGGTACCTTCTTTCAACATGGCACATTCATCTTACTTCTCTGCATCCGCAAGAGACTCCCAAGATTCAGCCCTTCTTCTCAGAGTCATCTGTGTCTGGCTATCCTGCCTGTACCTCCTGCCTAGGTACCAGCCAGTCAGCTCTTTTATTAAACCAATCAGAAGGTGCCTTGGCAAAGGCACATCTTCACAGTGTACAAAAAGATTATCCCCCAACATATATTTACTAGAGATTTGTTTGCTGTCAATGTTAAGTTTTATTGCATTGTGGTCAGGTAGGATACAGGAGTGACTTCATTCTTTTTGAATTTTTAAAGATTTGTTTTGTGTCCCAAGATTTGGTCATTTTCGAGAAGTTTCTATGTGCTGTTTAGTAGAATGTATCTTCTTTGGTGTTTGGATAGACTGTTTTGTAGATATCTGCTAAGTCTATTTGATATATGATGCCAATTAATTTTGATATTTTTCTGTTTATTTTTTGTTCAGATGACCTACTGGGAAAAGTAGGGTATTGAAATCACTTATAATAAATGGGTTGATGTTAATCAGCGTCTTTAAATCTAGTAGTACGTTTTTAATGAACTTGGGTATCAATGAGTTTAGTTCATATATGTTTAAGATAGTAATTTCTATTTGGCTAAATGTTTCCTTGTTTAGAATGAAGTGTTCCTCTTGATCTCTCCAATTAGTTTTAGTTTGAAGTCTCTTCTGTCAGATATTGGGATAGCGAGGTCTGCTTGCTTCCTGGTCCCATTTGATTGGAGTGCTTCTGCCTATCCTTCTACACTAAGGCAGTGCATATCTTTAAAACTAAGATGTGTTTCTTGTAGGCAACAGATAGATTTTGTTTCTTGGTTAGAGAATTGAAGCCACTGATAGTATTTAAAGTTATTGAAATGTGTGTATTAATTAAGGTCATTGTGGTATTGATTTTCTGTGTGTATGTTTGTGTGTGTCTTCTCAGAGGTATTTTGTGTTTTAATAATTATCACTTTGTATTTCTTTCTCTGTCTCTTGGCTATGCTCATTCCTTTCTTCAGTCCCAAGTAATGCTTCTTGTATTTTCTTTAGGTTTGACTTGCTGGCTATGCATTTTTTTTTTCAGGTCATCTATATTGTGGAAAGTTTTTATTTGTCCTTTAACTGTGGTGGATAGTTTTGCTAGGTATATTAGCTGAGGTTGGCCATCATGGCTATTTAGGGTTTGGAATGCATTGTTTCAGTCTCTTTTAGCTTTCAAAGTTTATCACTTGTTATTATGATGTTTCTTTTCCTTTTGTGTAATTTGTGTCTTTTTTTTGCAGCTGTCAATATACTTTTCTCTCTGTGTATATTTAGTGTTTTAACTGTGATATGCCATATGAATTTTCTTTTCTGGTCTTGTTTATTTGGTGTTCTCTGTACTTCTTTTATCTGTATTGATGTATCTTTCTTTGGTTTGGGGAAGTTTTATTCTATGATTTTGCTGAAGATTTTGTCTATGCCATTGACTTGGAATTCTAATCTCTTACCTACACCTATAACTAGAAGATTTGGTCTATATGGAGTCCCACAGTTTCTGTGTGTTTCCTGTTTGTTTTTAAGTTTCATATTCCTTGTTTATTTGATCAGATCCTCTACTTTATCATCAAGCCTTCATAATCTATCTTATGCTTGATCCATTCCACTTTTAAGACTTTCCTTTGAGTTTTCTAGTTGGGCTACTGGGTTTTTCAAATTTCAATTTCATTTCCATTTGAGCTTTCTTTAATGTTTCTGTTTCTTCATTGAATTTCATTCTCAATTTCTGGATTGTCTTGGTCATTTCCATCAGCCTTATGCTTGCATTTTCTTTTAAAAAGTTTTTTTTTAGGATTTATTTTATGAGTGTTTTTTCCTGAATGCATATACATGAAGCATGTGTGTGTGAATGCATATACATGAAGCATGTGTGTGCCTGGTGCTCTCTGAAGTCAGAAGGTGCTGAATCCACTACAACAGAAAAGATGATTGTGGGCCACCATGTGGGTTCAGAGACTTGAACCCAGGTCTTTTGGAAGAGCAACAAGTGCTCTCAACTCCTGAGTCATCTCTCCACACATTTGTATTTTTTGTTTATTCTCCTTAAGTTCTTTCTCTTGAATTTCACTGAGCTGTTTCTTTGTGTCTTCTTTAAACTCCTTGAATTCTTTGATGAAGTTTATCACTATTCTTTTAAATTCTATGTCCGGGGGTTCATCTAGGTAATTCTGATTGGCAAACACTTCTACAGGGCTGGTTGGTTTTGGACAGGAGATACTAGTTTGATCTTTCATGTTTGTATTTTTTTTTTCTGTGAGATCTTGGTATGCAGGCTTCTTTTGTTAGTTCTATGTCTGATATGGACAGGGTAGGTGGGGCAAAAAGATGTGTGAGTGGGCTGGGCAAAAAGGTTGGAAATAGCCTAGGTGGAATGAAGTCAGGAGCTGGTGTACAGGATGTGGATCCTGGCTCAGCCTGGAGTATGGAGGTAGATCTGGCTGGACGGAGAGGCTGGCTATGGCTTGGAATGGCCCTGTAGGTTGTGGGGGACAGACAGAGCAGATGCTGGCAGAAGCCTAAAATCTAGTTGTGGCACAGGCAGGGGTGGCTAGGCTAGGCTGGAGCACTGGGTGTGGGATCTGGATTAGATCTGGTAGATGAGGGAGGGTTTACTCAGCCTCATCTGCAGAAGGACATGCATGATTTGGCTGACTGGGTAGGTTCTCTTGTTAAATGTTAATGAACACTTGAAATATCATGCAGAATATTTGTTTACTTCTTATTTCACCACTCTTACTGAAGTATCTGTCTTTCACTTTCCTACTAATTTATTTTTTTGGTAGTTTCATTTAGCAGTTTTCCTTAATTTTTATTAGATGATTTTTTTAAAAGGCCAGTGCAGGCTGGAGAGAGAGCTCAGCAGTTAAGAGCGTGCACTGCTACTGTAGAGGGCCTGAGTTCCATTCTCAGTGCCACTGACAGTTGGCTCACAGTTCCCTGTAAATCCAACTCCGGGGGACACTCAGTGCTGCTGACCTCCAAGGCCACGTATATTCACGTACACCTATATGCAGATGTTCAAGCACATACACACAATTAAATGGAGCTGGAATTTTCTTTGGGCCACCAACCAGATCCCAAATAAAGACACAGAGGCTTATTATTAATTATGAATGCTCAACCTTAGCTTAGGCGTGTCTACCTGGCTGTTTTAACTTAATTTAACATGTTTCTATTCATTTACATTTTCCCTTCGGGTTTTTAAAACTTTCTTTCATCCTGTATGTCCTGCTTTCCTGCTTCCTTTGTGTTTTGCTGGGAGGCCCTTGGTGTCTCCCTACTGTTTCCTTTACTCGGCTCCCCGAGCCTAAGTTCTTCCTCTAACTTACTCTTCCTGCCTGGAAGTTCTGCCTATTACTCCTCCCTCACTATTAGCTATTCATCTTTGTATTAAACCAATCAGTTGCCTTAGGCAAGCAAGGTAAAACAGCAACACATCTTTACATAGTTAAACAAATATTCCACAACATAAACAAATGCAACACCTCTTTGCAAAGTTAAACAATATAACACATCTTCATATAATTAAACAAATATTCGGCAACAACTATTTATTTTAAAAGGTGGATGGAACTGGGAAGATAGCTTAGTCAGCAAAGTGCTTGCTATGCAAGCAAGAGGGCCTGAGTTCAGATCCCCAGCACCCATGGGAAAAGCCAGGCATGGTGGTACGTAACCATGATGTATAGTGCTGAGGAATTCCTGGACTCACTGATCATTTGGTCTGACTGAATAGGTGAGCTTCAAGTTCAGTGAGAAACCTTGTCTCAAAAACTTAAGATAGAGAGTGATAGAAAAACACGTATGCTGTTGTAATATGAGAACCTGCTTGTTGGGGTTTCTGTCCTGCCCAGTTCCCGCAGCCATTTAACCCCAAAGAAATCACACAGAGAAGTCTATATTAGGTTATAAACTGATTGGCCCATTAGCTCAGGCTTCTTCTTAGCTCTTGTAGCTTATATTAACCCCTTATTCTTATCTATGTTAGCCACATGGCTCAGTACCTTTTTCAGTGGGACAGTCATATCCTGCTGTGGTCTGGGCAGGAGTGCGGAAAGAGCTTCCTTCCTCCCAGAATACTCCTGTTCTCATTGCCCCACCTCTACTTCCTGTCTGGTTTTCCCGCCTATACTTCCTGCCTGTCTACCAGCCAATCAGCGTTTATTTAAGATATGATTGACAGAATACAGACAATTCTCCTGCACCATGATGTCAACCTCTGGCATCCATAACATGTTTATCTGCATGTACATGGGCATCTAAAGGGTAGCAGAGAGCACAGAGAAGAAACTGTTTCTTTGTGTCCCAATTCCCATCCAAAGTGAGGAAGCTGGACCACAGTGGCAGATGCTGGACCACAGTGGAGAATGCTTTAGGGCCATGAAAACCCAAACCAAACTGGTATTTAATAATTTGCAAACAGTTTATGGTATATAGAACAGTATACAGTTGATGAAAAGAACTGTGTATAGCAGTGTATGTCTTTAGTCCCAGTAGGCAGAGGCAGACAATCTCTGGAGTTTCAGGCCAGCCAGAGCCAAATAGAGAGATCCTATCTCAAAACAAACAAAGAACTATGACCTCATTTCTGAGAAACAAGAGCGGAGGGAGCAGGCACGTGATGCCAGTGCAGTTCTCAGGCTAAAACATGGTTCCCGAACTTCACACCAGGTATACACAGTGATGGCTATCAAGGGCTTTGAGCTCCAGGTATGTGTGTGTGTGTGTGTGTGTGTGTGTGTGTATGTGTGTGTGCGTGTGTCCCACATCTTTGCATAGCTCTTGACCTGTGGGGAGGAACTTAACATGACTGGGGAGCTAAGGGATGAAGGAAAGACAAATACACAGGTACACAGAAAAGCTGCAGTCAGGTGGACTGGGCTCTCTGGTCAAGAAGCTGCAGTACCTCAGAGGCTCAGTATGTTTATTCTATACAGTTAAACAGAAAGGCAGAGCTACTGTACAAAGCTTAACAAGGGGGTGAGGTAATAGTATACTGCTGGATCAAAAAGACGGGCGTAGCAGTCACCATAGGAGCCATGTCTGTAGGGGAGCAGTTTTCAGGCCCCAGATATGGAGGCAAGGAGAGAAAACTGTAGCAGTCTTTTTTTTTTTTCTGTAGCAGTCTCTTTCTGCATACGCTGTTGACATTTACATGTGGACTAGGGGAAGCATTTGCCCATTCCTGCTGAGCCTCACCCTGTGGGAAAGCTTTGCCATTTCCCACGGGTTTGGGGCTCTGGGTCCTTGAGACACTCACTTGGGGTTTCATTTACTCAGCGGTTCCTCTGCTCCCCGTGTCGCCCCTCTCTTTTGACTTAGGTGTTCAGGATGGGTTTCCTGCTTAGTCCAGGAGGGGTCCACTGCAGTGCTGGATACTAGACTGCAAAGATAAGAAGAAAGAACACAACGGCCGCTTTGCCCAACAGGAACCAAGAGAGTTTGAGCTAAAGGGACAGAGTTCATTAGAAATCATGTTTGCAGTGTTGGCAGCAGAAACTGACCTCATTCTAACTGTTTTGCTTTTCTAGGATGTGGGGACAGAATTAAAGCCACATCCACACTATCATTATTGTGGGTCCAAGATCCGGGAGGTGGGCCCCATTATTTCCCAGTTATCTTGTCTAAATTGCAGGGCTGTAGCCCACCCCAAATAGTTGAATGGAGCTCATCGGGACTCCAGGTGGTTACGGCAGTAGTCCCCCAAACCGGAATGACTCATTGATATAAACAAGCGTTAATGGGCGTGACCAAGTCACCGGATGAAAACATAACGCCTAGTGCCCTGATGAGTTTTACCTGCATCGATACAATTACCACACACAAACCAGTTAAAGCTACCAAGATTTTCCCTCTTGGCTACGTGTCTCCTCTGTCTGAGTGGAGTGCATTCAGCACTGCAGCTTTTGACAGCTTCTCCACGCGAGGCATGCTGCAGTGACTGATGGCACAGCCCTCCTGCAGACACATGAGGTCCTCTCAGCCATGGTGGTGAGACACAGAGCACCGCTGCACTTGCCTAGCCCCCAGGGATCAGGCTGAGGCCCACCTCAGCAGACTGGGCCACCTGTGCACTGTGTGCAGGTGTGCATGAATGCATGCTTGCCAAATATTACATGGAAGCATTTAAATAAAAAACTAAGATGGGAACATGGGTGGGTCTTTCTGCCGTGTATCCATCTTTCAAAGTTTCTTCTATTATTTATTTATTCTTCAAGTAGCCAAACTCACTGCCCTCTTCCTGGACATGCTTCCCAAAAACAACCCAAGAACTGCATGAAGCTGCAAAGCCTACACTGTACTTCTGAAGTTTCTAAAAGTCTTTCAATGTATACAACCACCTATCACTAGATTTTACTTATCAACATATAACTGCTTTTCTCTAGATTTTACTTATCCCCAAAATTTTAACATGTAACTGTCTGTTTCTACGGTCTAATGGCCCCTCTCTACTTGTCCAAATGTTTTACAACCTATGCGTAGAGTATCCACTTTATTCATATTTCTTTCTTCCATAGTTATTTTTAACTTCTTCCCCTTTCCTTCCTTTTTCTTTTATCTGTATAAGCACACTTCGTTCTGGGGGTATACCCTTGTCTGACCTGTAAGAGTCCCTGTAGCCAGTATCCACATTCTTGCCCCTAGTTGGATTTCTGTTCAGGCATTACTTGCTGTGTCCTTTCTGGGGCCTCCAAGAGCATGACCTGGCTGGGGCAGTGATGGAATGAAGAAAAAGACAGACACATAGACAGAAGAGCTGGAGTCAAGTGGGCTCTGTAGAGTAAAACGGTCAGCCACACACACACACACACACACACACACACACACACACACACACACACACACACACACACACACACACACACACCCTGACCCTGGAACCAGAGCCAAAGAAACACACACTGGGGGCTGGAGAGATGGCTCAGAGGTTAAGAGCACTGACTGCTCTTCCAGAGGTCCTGAGTTCAATTCCCAGCAACCACATGGTGGCTCACAACCATCTGTAAGGAGATCTGGTGCCCTCTCCTGGCCTGCAAGCATACATGGAGGTGGAACACTGTGTATATAATAAATAAATAAATCATAAAAAAAAAGAAACACACACTGACCCTGAGACCAGAGACAATTCACTGGCCCTGAAACTAGAGCCAAAAGGGTAAAAACAGTCAATGAAGGAAACACTTTGGCCGTGAAACCGGAGCTAAAGAAACATACTCGGCCCCTGACCAACTCAGTACAAAAACCAATCAATCCCTGAGCAGGAAAACCAACCAATCTCTGAGCATGAATCCAACTAATCCATGAACACGACATTCAGCCAATCTCTGAGCTTGTCTAAATTTAGGGATTGAAATCTGACCAATTCCCACCCGGGAAATCTTCCCCCTGGAAAAACTCCACCCCTAAGAAGCCCTATATAAGCCCTGTGCCTGTTCAGTTGTCAGTTGCCTTTCCCCACCCTGGAAGAGGCAGGATTCTTCCTTCCCAATAAATCTCTTGAATGAGATTTGGCTAAGACCTTCTTTCACAGGAGTGGAGTGGGAGCAGAGAAGTAACAACTTTCTTGGGAGCCAGAACCGAACAGAGCAGAATTGAAACTGGAGAAACTTTCCCCTGGCCGAGCAGAGTTGCTGCACTTTGGGGGCCTGAGCACTGTTACACGGGGACCCTTTCCCTGGAGCGGGACTGTAAGCTGCTATGCGTATGGTGACTTCATGGTATTCCTTGGCTCCCAACTGCCAGGATCCCTTTCCATCTGAGCTGCAGTGCTTACAGGCTCTCTGATGGAAAGACTGCAGCACCCTGGAACACAGTTGGCAGATAAACAAGGAGGCAAGGTTTATGGTATATAGCTGAATCCAGGAGGCAGTTCAGCTAATTTCAGTAGGCGCGGTCTCTGTAGGGAGCTCTCTTCAAGATGAGAAGACCATTGGGAGTTCTACAGGGCACGTTTTCTACACCCACTACCAACATCCACACATGGACCAGAGGAAGACTTTGCCATTTCTCATTCAGGCTTCACCCTGGGGGTGGCTGTAGTGATGTTTTATTTGTGTTTTAGTAAATGAAGCTTGCCTGAAGATCAGATTACAGAGTTAAGTCACTAGAGGCCAGCAAGTGATGGCACACACCTTTAATCCCAGGACTCAAGGCCACCCTTGGCTACACGAGATTGAATCTGTCTAAAAAGAGAAATAGAACTCACACAAAGGTTCTCCAGCACTCGGGAGTCACAGGCCTTTAATCCCAGCACTAGGGAGGTGGAGACAGGATTGATATGGCTGGCAGAGAGAGGTATATAAGGCAGGAGGAGACAGGAGCTCAGGTCTCAGTCTGCAGTCTGAGGTTTGGTGGAGAGCATTGCAGTCTACAGTTACTCTGAGGACAGGATTGCCTCTTTGTCTGAGCCTTGGAAGAGATAAGAACTCTCTAGTGCCTTGGTTGCTTTGCTCTTCTGATCTTCAGCTTGAACCCCAATATCTGTCTCTGAGATTTTTATTACTCATGCTACATCTGGTACCCAAGTTTTAGGTATGGATTCATGTTGCAGCCACTGGCATAGGCCACAGTTACACAGGGTTGGGGTCACTGCCTGGCTGGCTAGGGTTTTCTTTCTTCTCTCCTGGTAGGCTTTTCCTGAACCTTTTTCTCAGGCTGCTGCCAGACTAGGTAGTTGTTTTGAAATCCAGTCAGGGTTTCACTGTTCTATGAGGCAGCAATACGTCTCACACATTCATCATCATCGGCAGCAGATTTGGTGAGGAAATTGGGAATTCTTAAGGGAGGAATTAGTTCAAAGGGAGAGTTATTCCCCATGTTAAAAAATGGGAAACACAATTACAATAGAGAAAATTGGGTCTCTGTATGGTTATGTAATGCTTGATTTTAAAATGGAACAACTAAATGAAGGGATAATCATCATAACTGTGATTAATTATCAGTTTGATAATCCTTGTTGTCATTTTGATAATTCTTGGTTCATTTCTTAAAAAGTTGTTTGGTTTGACTGCTAAGAAACAGGCCTTAGAAAAACTTAATAAAACAGATCATAAAGATATTCAGATCTAGATAGAGGAATTTAAAAGACAATCAATTTTAGCATTGCATTATAACGTAAGAGAGGAACAGTCTAAGGTTTTCAAACAACCAACCTTAATATATCCAGTAACCTTACAGGAATTGCAATACCAAATGATAGATGCTCTGTAAGAGCTAATTGGACTCCTGTGCCAATGTTAGGTTTAAGGAGATTCAAGGAAGCAATTGTCTCATATGGCATGCATTCACCTTTTTGAAGCAACTGTTAAACTCGTGATCAGTTTGTAATAGAATTATCCCTAAAGACTGGGTAGACTTGGGTAAAGCTGTTTTAGAGCCTGGTCTACAATCACAATGGAGTACTTGATTCAGAGAAGAGGCTAAGACTATTGAACAATGCAGTAAAGCTAAAGATATAGAAATCTCCCAAGAACAACTTCCTGGAGAAGGAGATTATGCTACTATACAAAGGCAATCTTTATATGATGACTATGCCCTACTTTATGCCGTGCAGCAGTTTTGAATGTTTGGAACCAAATTTGAGAAGTAGGAAAGAAAATTGAGTCATTTACTAAAGTTATACAGGGACCAAAGGAAGTTGTCACAGATTTCTTACAAAGATTGACTTCAGCAGTAAATAGAATGATACCAAATTTAGAAGTTAGACATATAATAATTGAATCACTGGTTTTTGAAAATATAAATTCTCAATGCAAAAGGATAATTAGGCCTTTAAAGGCAGAGTTAGTGCCCTTGGTGGAGTGGGTCTGAGATACAATCAATATTGACTCTCAGGACCATGATGATGCTTGGATAGGAGAGGTGATTTCTAGAAGTTTGAGGAAAAATTAAAATTTCAAGTGTTATAATTGTGGCAAACAAGGTTACCTTAAAAGGGATTATAAATAGAGTATTCCTAGAAAAAAATGTATCTTTTTTCTAAGCACAATCCAAACAGAATGTCCTTTTCTTCTGGATTATGCAGAAGGTGTGGCAAAGGCAGGCATTGGACTAATGAATGCAAGTCAACAGGGACATTCAAGGTAACTGTTTGCCATTAAGAAACAACTTGAGGGACCTCTTACAGGCCCCTATTCCAAATCTGGCTTAGTTGTTTCCTGTCATTGTAGAGAAAACTCCTTCCCAGAGCAATTAAAGAACCTAATGCCTATTGTAAGAAACCATACTGCTCTGGATAATAGAACAGCTATAGAAAAGAGAATAAAAAATTCAGGAGAAACCATAAAGCAAGTATTTTGGCAAACTTCTATAAATGAACAAAGACCAAAATTAAAATTATGGATAAATGACATTGTCATTGAAGGTCTAGTAGACACAGGTGCAGATATAACAATGATTGGCCTCTTCGGGATGTAAATGGTCAGGTTTTAGGGCCTGGAAATCTATCTCAGGTAAAAAAGTGCATGAGATGGGTTGAATGTGTGGGGCCAGAAGGATAGAGAGGAAAATTAAAGCCACATGTTACTAATATAGCAGTCAATCTGTGGGTACCATGATTTGTACAGCAATGGAATACTCTGATTAACACCATGACAGTTGCTGATCTTCCAAAGGTACCAACAGCCCTACCTTTAGAATGGTTGACAGACAAACCCATGTGTGTTGTGCAATGGCCTTTAACAACAGAGAAGCTGCAGGCTCAGAACAGCTGGTATAGGAGCAACTAAATGCTCAGCATATTAAAGAATAAACCAGCCCCTGGAATTCTGTATTTGTTGCTAAAAGGAAACCTGGAAAATGGAGAATGGTAACAGATCTAAAAGCTGTTAATAAGGCAATTCAGCCAATGGACTCTCTACAGTCTGGAATTCCTTTGATTTCTCTGTTGCCTAAAAGATAGCCCCCTTATAGTTACTGATTTAAAAGTTTGTTTCTTCACTGTACTTTTACAAGAAAAAGACAGAAAAATTTGCTCTTATGGTACTTACTTATAATAATTCTCAGCTGGCTAAGAGATATCAATGGAAATTCTCCCACAGGGAATGTTAAATAGCCACACCCAATATTTTGTATGTCAGCAGTTTCCTGAATCTATAGTTTACCATTACATGGATGACATTTTACTACTTGGTTCAACTGTAGATACTTTAGAAAGAATGTTTGAAACATAAAGAGAAATTTGCCTCTTTGGGGCTTACAAATTGCTCCTGAAAAAATACAAAGAAGAGATACTATTAATTACTTAAGCTATAAAATAGGTTTACAAAAATTTAGACCCCAAAAGGTGCAAATTAGGAGAGGCCAATTGAAGATTTAATGATTTTCAAAGATTGTAGGAGATATTTCCCATCTATGACCCACTATTGGGATAAAACCCAATAAACTGATTAATTTAAACAAAACCTTAGATGGTTACAAGGGCCTAAATAGTCTCAGGAAACTATCAGGTGAAGCTGAGAGAAAATTCTCTTTGGTGGAAGAGAAATTACAGAAGGCACATGTGGATCATATGGATCCAAAGCTTTATTGCACTCTGGTCATATTATCCTCCAAACATTCTCATACAGGAATTTTAATGCAGAGGGAAGATCCACCTTAGAATGAATCTTTGTACCACATAAATGGAGTAAAAAATTAAAAACTTACATGAATAAGGTCTTTGAGTTAATTCTAAAAGGAAAATTGAGACTTTGTCAATTAGCAGGAATAGACCCAGCATAAATTATAGTACCCTTAATAATGATGAAATTGACAAATTATTTGCAGAAAATGAATGCTGGCAAAAAGCATTTAGTAAATTCTTTGGAGAGATTAACAACAAATATCCCCAAATCTAAAGAATTCAACTTATAAAAAGAACTGGATTCTTCCTCACATTATACTGGAGACACCAATATCTGGAGCCCCTACATTCTGTACTAAAGCAAATAAATCAGCTAAGGCAGGTTACAAGTCAGAAAATTTAAGTAAGGTGGATCTAAGCCATTATGATTCTGTCCAAAAGTCAGAATTATATGCTATTCTCATGGTACTAATGCATTTTACAGAACCTCTCAACATAGTTATCAATTCAAAATATGCAGAAAGAGTTGTTTTGCATATTGAAACCACTGAATTTATACCAGATGTTACAGAATTAACTTTATTATTTATTCAGTTACAAAATATAATCAGGAATAGGAATAATTCCATATACATAATACACATCCAATCCCACACGGGTCTGCCAGGTCCTCTAGCACAAGATAATGTAGAAATCAATCAATAATTGATTAAAAATGTGCTGGAGGCCTCAGAATTTCATAAAAAGCATCATGTCAATAACAAAGGTTTTTAAAAAAGACTTTTCCATCGCATGGCAAGAAGCCAAGGAAATTATAAGGAAATGTCCTACTTGTTCTTTATACAACCAAACACCACTACTTGCAGGGAGTAACTCAAAGGGTACACAAAGGAATGAAATCTGGAAGATAGATGTGTTCCATTTTGTAGAATTAAAATATGTACACCACACCATTGATACCTATTCAGGACTTCAATAGACACTGCTTTGAGTTTGGAAAAGGTTGATTCAGTAATAACACATTTGCTAGAAGTTATGGCCTTCATGGGTATACCTGCACAAATAAGGACAGACAATGTTCCAACATATGTCTCTAAGAAAATAAAACAGTTTTTGGCTTTTTATAATATAAAGCTTATTACAGGCATACCACACAATCTTACAGGGCAGGCAGTTATAGAAAGATCAAATTGAACTTTAAAGGGTATGTTAAATAAGCAGAAAGGGATGATAAATACCCCCAAAAATAGATTGTATAATGCTTTATTAACTTTGAGTTTTCTAAATGCTAATGAGAAAGGAACAACAGCTGCAGAGAGACATTGGATAGTAGGAAAAACTATGGAATTTAATCTGCCAGCATACTTTAAAGATATGCTTACCTAAGAATGGAAACCAGGACATGTGTTATATTGGGGAATGGGTTTTTTTTTTCCATAGGAGAAGAAAAGCTATGGATACCATCAAAATTGATAAAGATTTGATCTGAACAAGACAGATGTCTTAATCAGAAGAGATAATATTTCATCAAGCAGCATGGCCATTTAATCTAAACTATAAAACTAATAAATGCTTTCATTTGATCAGATATAAGTTGCCAAAAGAGAATCTCCCCAAAATTAGGGTTAGGGAAGGGTTTTGTTTCTATCTTTTCAGGAGAATAAAGATATCTAGCTAAGGAATCCAAAGGTCACTGGACAAATGAGACATTTGAAGAAAAAGTACAAATCAGCCAGAAAAAAAATGCCAAGAAAAAGAGCAAATTAGCCTACTGGTCTGCCTCTTCCCTCCCCCCTTCAATCCTCCTCCAAGGTCCCCATGCTCCCAATTTACTCAGATCTTGTCTTTTTATACTTTCTACTTCCTATGTAGATTACATCTACGTAAGTCTCTCTCAGTGTCCGCATTGGTGTCTAAGTTCTCTGGGATTGTGGTTTGTAGGCTGGCTTTCTTTGCTTTATGTTAAAAACCACCTATGAGTGAGTACATGTGATAATTGTCTTTCTGTGTCTGGGTTACCTCTCTCAAAATAATGTTTTTTAGCTCCATCCATTTTCCTGCAAAATTCAAGCTGTCATTATTTTTTCCTGCTGTGTAGTACTCCATTGTGTAAATGTACCACATTTTTTTTAATCCATTCTTCAGTAGAGGGGCATTTAGGTTGTTTCTAGGTTCTGGCTATGACAAACAAAGCTGCTATGAACATAGTTGAGCACATGTTCTTGTGGCATGACTAAGCATCCTTTGGATATATCACAAAAGTGTATATTTGGATATATACCCAAAAGTGGGTCTTGAGGAAGGTTGTTTTCTAGTTTTCTGAGAAATCACCACACTGACATCCAAAGGGATTGTACCAGCTTGCATTCCTACCAGCAATGCAGAAGTGTTCCCTTTTCCCCACAACCTCTCCAGCATAAGTTGTCATCAGTGTTTTTGATTTTGGCCATTCTTTTTTTTCCTTTTTATAGAATTTAATAAGATTCACTTTCACTGGCAACAATTTTTTTCCATTCAAAAATTTCCACTTCCTCCCCTCCTCCCATCCCTGTCTTGCTCCACCACTCACCCTCCTCCCTCTCCCACCATCCTTAAGAGAGGGCAGGGTACCCTGCCCTGTGGGAAGTCCAAGGCCCTCCCCACTCCATCCAGGCCTAGGAAGGTGTGCATCCAAATAGACTAGGGTCCCAAAAAGCCAGTAGATGCAGTAGAAACAGGTCCCAGTGCCATTATCGATGGCTTCTCAGTCTGCCTCCATTGGCAGCCACATTCAGTAAGTCCAGTTTGATCACATGCTCGTTCAGTCCCTGTTCTGCTGGATTTGGTGAGCTCCCATTAGTTCAGGCACACTGTCTCAGTGGGTGGACCAACCCCTTATGGTCCTGACTTCCTTGCTCATCTTCTCCCTCGTTCTGCTCTTCAACTGGACCTTAGGAGCTCAGTCCATTGCTCTGATGTGGGTCTCTGTCTCTATCTCCATCCATCGCTGGACGAAGATTCTATGATGATATTCGAGATAATCATTAGTGTGATGGTGGGGCAAGGTCAGTTCAGGCACCCTCTCCTCTGCTGCCCAAGGACCTAGCTGGGGACATCCCCGTGGACACCTGGGATTCCCTCTAGAGCCAAGTCTCTTGCCAACCCTAAAATGGCTCCCTTAATGTAGATATCTTATTCCTTTCTCCAATAGCCACCCTTCATCCATCTCCACCCTCCCACTCCCCAAAGCTCTCCCCAATCCTTCCCTTTTCCCTTCTCTCTCCCCCTCTCCCCTTCCCCCAGCCCCACTCACACCCATACCCCCACCCCCATGCTCCCAACTTTTGCCTGGTGATCTTGTTTGCTTCCAGTTTCCAGGAGGATCTATATATGTTTTTCTTTGGGTTCACCTTGTTATTTGGCTTCTCTAGGCTTGTGAACTATAGGTTTAATGTACTTTGTTTATGGCTAGAGTCCACTAATGAGTGAATACATACCATGTTCATCTTTTTGGGTCTGGGTTATCTCACTCAGGATAGTGTTTTCTATTTCCATCCATTTGCATGCAAAATTCAAGATGTCATTGTTTTTTATCACTGAGTAGTACTCTAATGTGTATATATTCCACACTTTCTTTATTCATTCTTCCATTGAGGTGCATCTAGGTTGTTTCTAGGTTCTGGCTATTACAAATAATGCTGCTATGAACATAGTTGAATAAATGCTTTTGTAGTATGATTGGGCATCTCTTAGGTATAATACCAAGAGTGGTATTGCTGGATCCTGAGGAGGTTGATTCCCAATATCCTGAGAAACCACCACACTGATTTCCAAAGTGGTTGCACAAGTTTGCAATCCCACCAGCAATGGATGAGTGTTCCCCTTACTCCACATTCTCTCCAGCATAGGCTATCATTGATGTTTTTGATTTTAGCCATTCTGACAGGTGTAAGATGGTATCTCAAAGTTGTTTTGATTTGTATTTCCCTGATCACTAAGGAAGTTGAACATGACCTTAAGTGTCTTTGGTCCATTTGAACTTCTTCTGTTGAGAATTCTCTGTTCAGTTCAGTACCCCATTTTTTAATTGGGTAATTTAGCAATTTAATGTCTAGTTTCTTGAGTTCTTTGTATATTTTGTAGATCAGACCTTTGTCTGATGTGGGGTTGGTGAAGATCTTCTCCCATTCAGTAGGATGCCTTTTCATCTTAATGACAGTGTCCTTTCCTTTACAGAAGCTTCTCAGTTTCAGGAGGTCCCATTTATTCATTGTTGCTCTTACTGTCTGTGCTACTGGGGCTATACACAGGAGGTGATCTCCTGCGCCCATGTGTTGCAGTCTACTTCCCACTTTCTCTTTTATCAGGTTCAGTGTGGTCGAATTTATATTGAGGTCTTTAATCCATTTGTACATGAGTTTTAGATATGATAGATGATATCTATTGGTGATAGATATGTATCTATTTTCATATCTTTTCTTCTACAGGTTGACATCCAGTCATGCCAGCACCATTTGTTGAAGATGCTTTCTTTCTTCCATTGTATAATTTTAGCTCCTTTGTCCAAATCAGGTGTTCATAGGTTTGTGGGTTAATATCCAGGTCTTCGATTCGATTCCATTGGTCGACATCTCTGTTTTTATGCCACTGCCAAGCTGTTTTCATTCCTGTAGCTCTGTAAAAGAGTATGAAGTCAGGGATGGTAATGCCTCCGGAAGTTCCTTTATTGTATAAGATTGTTTTGGCTATCCTGGGTTTTTTGTTTTTCCATATAAAGTTGATTATTGTTTTCTCAAGGTCTTTGAAGAATTTTGTTGGGATTTTGATGGGGATTGCATTGAATTTATAGATTGCCTTTGGTAGAATTGCCATTTTCATTATATTGTTCCTATCAATCCAAGAGCATGGGAGATCCTTCCATTTTCTGGTGTCCCCTTCAATTTCTTTCTTCAAAGCCTTAAAGTTCTTGTCAAACAGATCTTTCAATTCCTTGGTTAGTGTTACACCAAGATACTTTATGCTATTTGTGGCTATTGTGAAAGGTGAAGTTTCTCTGATTTCCCTGTCTGCTTCTCTATCCTTTGTGTATAGGAGGGCTACTGATTTTTTTTTAGTTGATCCTGTATCCTGCTACATCACTGAAGGTATTTATCAGCTGTAGGAGTTCTTTGGTAGAGTTTTTGGGGTCACTGATGTACACTATCATATCATCTGCAAATAACAAAAGTTTGATTTCTTCCTTTCAATTCGAATCCCCTTGATCTCCTTATATTGTCTTATTGCTATTGCTAGAACTTCAAGCACTATGTTGAAGAGATATGGTGAGAGTGGACAGCCTTGTCTTGTTCCTGATTTTAGTGGAATGACTTTGAGTTTCTCTTCATTTAACTTGATGTTAGCTGTTGGCTTGCTGTATATTGCTTTTATTATATTTAGATATGATCCTTGTATCTCTAATCTCTCCAAGACCTTTATCATTAAGGAGTGTTGAATTTTGTCAAATGCTTTTTCAGCATCTAATGAAATGATCATATGGTTTTTTTCTTTCAGTTTATTTATATGATGGATTACATTGATAGATTTTTGTATGTTGAACCAGCCCTGCATCTCTGGAATGAAGCCTACTTGATCATAATGGATGATTTTTTTGATGTGTTCTTGGATTCGGTTTGTCAGTATTTTATTGAGAATTTTTGCATTGATGTTCATGAGTGAGATTGCTCTGTATTTCTCTTTCTTGGTTGAGTCTTTGTGTGGTTTCAGTATCAGGGTAACTGTAGCTTCATAAAAAGAGTTTGGCAATGACTCTTCTGTTTCTATTATGTGAAACACATTAAGGAGTATAGGTATCAGCTCTTCTTGGAAGTTCTGGTAGAATTCTGCATTAAAACCATCTGGTCCTGGATTTTTTTTGGTTGGGAGGTTTTTGATGACAGCTTCTATTTCCTCACAGCTTATAGGTCTATTTAAATTGTTCACCTGGTCTTGATTTAATTTTGGTATATGGTATTTATCTAAAAAATGTCCATTTCTTTTACATTTTCCAACTTTGTGGCATACAGGCTTTTGTAGTAAGACCTAATGATTCTCTGAATTTCCTCAGTGTCTGTTGTTATGTCCCCCTTTTCATTTCTGATAATGTTAATTTGCGTGTTCTCTCTCTGCCTTTTGATTAGTTTGGATAGGGGTTTGTCAATCTTGTTGATTTTCTCAAAGAACCAGCTCTTTGTTTCATTGATTCTTTGGATTGTTTTCTGTTTCTATTTTGTTGATTTCAGCTCTCAGTTTGATATTTCCAGTCTTCTACTTCTCCTGGGTGAGTCTGCTTCTTTTTTTCTAGAGCTTTCAGCTGTGCTGTTAAGTCTCTAATGTAAGCTTTTTCCGTTTTTTTTTAATGTGGGCACATGGGGCTATGAACTTTCCTCTTAGCACTGCTTTCATAGTGTCCACAGGTTTGGGTATGTTGTGTCTTTATTTTCATTGAATTCAAGGAAGACTTTAATTTCTTTCCTTATTTCTTCCCTGACCCAGGGGTTGTTCAGTAGTTGACTGTTCAGTTTCCATGAGTTTGTAGGCTTTCTGGGGGTAAAATTGTTGTTAAATTCTAACTTTATTCCATGGTGATCCGATAAAACACAGGTGGTTACTAAAATTTTTTTGTATCTCAATTTTTGAGAAGGTTCCATGAGATGCTGAGAAGAAGGTATATTCTTTCCTATTTGGGTGGAATGTTCTATAGATGTCCAATAAGTCCATTTGATTCATTACCTCCATTAGTTCTCTTATTTCTCTGTTAGATTTCTGTCTGGTTGACCTGTCTATTGGTGAGAGAGGAGTGTTGAACTCTCCTACTTTTAGTGTTTGGGGTTTGATGTGTGCTTTGAGTTCTAGTAATGTTTCTTTTATATATGTGGGTGCTTTTATATTAGGGGTGTAGATATTCAGGATTGAGACTTCATCCTGATGAATTGTTCCTGTCATGAGTATAAAGTGTCCATCTCCATCTCTTCTGATTGATTTTAGTTTGAAGTCAATTTTGTTAGATATAAGTATAGCCACACCTGCTTGTTTCTTAGGGCCGTTTGATTGAAAAACCTTTTCCCAACCCTTTCCTCGGAGGTAATGTCTGTCTTTGTGGTTGAGGTGTGTTTCTTGTAAACAGCAGAATGTTGGATCCTGTTTTCATATCCATCCTCTTAACCTGTGCCTTTTTATAGGTGAATTGAGTCCATTGATATTAAGTGATATTAATGACCAGTGGTTGTTAACTCTGGTTATTGTTTTTTTGGTGGTAGAGTTTGTGTGTTTCCCTTTTTTGAGTTGTGCTGGTGGAGGGTTGTCAGATGTTTGTGCTACTGTGGGTGTTGTTGGCTTCCTTGGGTTGTGGTTTTCCTTCTAGTACTTTCTGTAAGGCTGGGTTTGTGGCTACGTATTGTTTAAATTTGTTTTTAATCCTGGAAAATCTCATTTTCTTCATCGATGGTGAAAGAAAGCTTTTCTGGGTATAGTAGTCTGGGCTTGCATCCATGATCTCTTAGTGTCTGCAGCACATCTATCCACGACCTTCTGGCTTTCATGGTTTCCATAGAGAAGTCAGGTGTAATTCTGATAGGTTTTCCTTTATATGTTACTTGACCTTTTTCCTTAGCAGCTCTTAATATTCTTTCTTTATTCTGTATGTTTTGTGTTTTGATTATTATATGGCCAGGGGATGTTTTTTTGATCCAGTCTATTCAGTGTTCTGTATGCTTCTTGTACTTTCATAGGAATATTCTTCTTTAGGTTGGCAAAGTTTTCTTCTATAATTTTGTTGAATATGTTTTCTGGGCCCTTGAGCTGTAATTCTCCTTCTTCTACCCCTATTATTCTTAGGTTTGGTCTTTTCATGGTGTCCCAAATGTCCTGGATGTTGTGTTAAGAATTTGTTGAATTTGCTGTTTTCTTTGATCAATGCATTTATTTCCTCTATAGTATCTTTAGCATCTGAGATTCTTTCTTCTATCTCTTGTGTTCTCTTGGTTATACTTGTCTCTGTAGTTCCTGTTTGTTTACCCAGATTTTCCATATCCTGCCATTCCTCTGTTTGTGTTTTCTTCATTGCCTCCATTTCAGTTTTCAAGTCTTGAACTGTTTCCACTACCTGTTTGATTGCTTTTTCTTGGTTTTCTTGGGTGTCTTTGAGGGATTTATTCATTTCTTCTTTTTGTTAGTCTTCTCATCCATTTCTTTAAGGGAGTTTTTCACATCCTGTTTAATGATCTCTAACACTTTCATAATGTTACATTTAAAGTCTATTTCTTCTACTTCTTCTGGATTAGGGTGTTCGAGTCTTCCTGTTGCATGTTCACTGGATTCTGGTGTTATCATGTTGCTTTTCAGGTTGTTGGAGGAATTCTTGCATTGGTGCCTTCCTATCTCTTCCTTCAAATGCCATCAGGAGAGTCTTGGCGGCTTGGTACAATCTTAGCTGTGGCTAACTGTGTACTTGGGGGTTTTTCTTGGTCTACACTCTCTTAGGTTACCTCAGCACTGGAGTTGGCTCTCAGATCCCCTCCACCCTGAAGTAGGCTGTGGTGGTGGATTTAAGGACCCTGCAGATGGAAAGGAGTGCTTGGGGGCAAGCTGGGAGGGAATAAGTAGAGAAAGCCAGTAGCTGGGGAGAAGCCCCACTAAATGGTCAGAAAGTTTAGGGGATTGGAGGGTACCTGTACTCCTTTCCCAGGGCGGCCAGCTGGCCGAGCAGGCATACACTTACCCCTCCAGATGGATCTCCTGGTACTGGAGCAGGGCTACTTGCTGGCCAAGGACCTCGCAGAAAAAAAGGGCGGGCTTGCTAGGTGCAGGCTCAGTGGAACAAAGAAACCCCTGCAGCAATTGCACTCACCATTGTGTCCCCAGACCTTCAGCCCCAAAGCAGGCTGAGTTGGGCGATCTTCGCCATTCTTACAGGTATAAGATGGAATCTCAGAGTTCTTTTAATTTGCATTTCTCTGATGACTAAGGATGTTGAACACTTCCCTAAGTGTCTTTCAGCCATTTTAGATTCCTCTGTTGCGAGTTCTCTGTTTAGGTCTGTACTCCATTTTTTTTAATTGGATTATGTGATCTTTTTGTGCTCAATTTCTTTAGTTCTTTGTATATTTTGGAGATCAGACCCTCTGTCTGATGTGGGGTTAGTGAATATCTTTTCCCGTTCTATAGGCTGTCATTTGGTCTTGTTGGCTGTGTCCTTTGCTTTACAGAAGCTTTTCAGTTTCAGGAGGTCCCATTTATTAATTGTTTCTCTCAGTGTCTGTGCTGCTGGGGTTCTATTTAGAAAGTAGTTCCCTGTGCCAATGCGTTCAAGTGTATTTTTCACTTTCTCTTCTATAAGGTTCAGGGTGGCTGGCTTTATGTTGAGGTCTTTGATCCATTTGGACTTGAGTTTTGTACATGGGGATAGATATGGGTCTATTTTCATTCTTCTACATGTTGATATCCAGTTATGCCAGCACCACTTGTTAAATATGCTTTCTTTTTCCATTTGATATTTTTGCTTCTTTATCAAAAATCAGGTGTTCGAAGATGTGTGGATTGATATCTGGGTCTTCTATTCGGTTCCATTGGTCCTCCTGTCTGTTCTTATGCCAGTACCAGGCTGTTTTCAGTACTTTAGCTCTGTAGTACAGTTTGAAGTCAGGGATTGTGATGCCTCCAGAAGTTCTTTTGTTGCTCAGGATTGTTTTGGCTATCCTGGGTATTTTGCTTTTCCAAATGAAATTGAGTACCGTTCTTTTGAGGTCTTTGAAGAATTTTGCTGGGTATTGTGTTGAAACTGTAGATTGCTTTTGGTAAGATTGCCATTTTTACTATGTTAATTCTGCCTACCCAAGAGCATGGGAGATCTTTCCACTTTCTTGTGTCTTCTTCAATTTCTTTTTCAAAGATTTAAAGTTCTTGTCATACAAGTCTTCCACTTGTTTGGTTACAGTTAGTCTGGGATATTTTATGCTATTTGTGGCTATTGTGAAGGGTGTTGATTCTCTGATTTCTTCCCCAGCCCTTTTATCATCTGTGTACAGGAGGGATACTGATTTTTTTTTTTACTTAATCACGTATCCTGCTACATTTCTGAAAGTGTTTATGAGTTGTAGAAGTTCCTTGGTAGAATTTTTGGGATCACTCATGTAAACTATCATATCATCAGCAAACAATGAGAGTTTGACTTCTTCTTTTCCAACTTGTATCTCCAGAGGTCAACATTGAGTATCTTTCTTGATTGTTCCCTACTTATTTTTTGAGTCAGGGTCTCTCCTTAGACCTGAAGCTATCTGCTCAGCCAGCCCTGGAGACCCCTGTTGCTGCCTCTCCAGTGCTGGGCTTATAGGCTCATTGATGTAACCCACTTTTACTAGGGTGCTGGGGAATCAAATTTAGGTCCTCATACTGCTACTGCAAACATGTTACTGAAAGCTATCTCCCCAGCCGCTTAAATTTTTTGAGTTTAGAATTGTCTATTCTTTATATACATGCCCTTGCTGTGGCCTCTTGAGCAGAATGCTTCTCTGTGGCCCCAAAGAAAGGCTTTCTTTTGAGTTCTGTATACCAGGCTATTGTTTCTTTACTCATTGTTTATCCCCTGCACCACACCTGATTCACATCCACCTTTCTTCCCAATCCTATACTTTAGGTGTGGTGTTTGTGTTCCTTTTATTTCCTTCTCAGAATGTCGTGTGTTTCTTAGGTAGACATTCCCCTCCTCACTGGAGTCTTGCTGTCACACCATGAGATGAAGTTGGTTGCATTATATACAAAGCTTTATCGCATGCTTTCTTCAGACGGTGAATACCCACAGATCCTAGAACCCTGGTATGAAAGCAAATTTCAGCTTGTATTGGTACACCAGGAAGATTCAGTGCTGAGCATGAAGTTCACATTTGAGAGGCTAAGGCAGGGGGCTTGTCAGGAGTTTGAGGTTAGCCTGAACTTTAATGTAATTCTATTCTTAAACATCAGTTAACCATAATAATTCTTCATAAAACAATTTCATAACATAGGAACTTAAAATAACAGTAATTTATTTCTCACTATGTGTCTTCAGGCTGGCTGACATTAAGCTTCAAACAACTGTGGGATATAATTTAAACTTAGGGTTGTAGGTTGAGCCCATGTTTCATATATACATACATATATATACATTCCCTGGACCACAGGTTACTCAAAACATACTATTCTCAAAGCAAAGGGCAGGAGGACAAGGGGAAGAGCCCAGTTTTGCTTGTCTACTTCAGGCCTTTCCTTTCCTTTCTCTACACATGCCTCAATCCACTGGCCACAGTAAGCACTATGGTGAAACCTAAGCCAAGGGCATAGGATATTTTCTCTCCATCATGAAGGCACAGCAGGGTGTGAGCCTGAGAGTCTCCAGGGGATGATGGGGTCCTGGGATCAAACATTCCAAATACCATGTGTAGAAGGTGTTTATTTCCAGCCACGCTGGACTTTCTCATTTGATCCCAGCAGCTTCAGAAGTCAGGTAGACTTGGCAGCCTAGACAACTTGCGGGCAATGCTCTCCAGCCAGAATGTTTCCTCATTGATCATCCACACTCACACCACTCAGATGGAAACCCAGAAAATATTTTGGTGTGATATTCTCTCCAAACCTTTAGAATAGTGCAATCATTTAAAAATTCTGACTTCAAAACAGCATCTCTCTAGATATCCAACTTTTCATTTTTTTTTCTTTTGAGGACTGGCCAGGAACTCCCAATGTAGACCAGGCTAGCTTTGAATACATAGTACCAGAGGCTACTGGAAAGCCGGGCGGTGGTGGCACACACCTTTAATCCCAGCACTCGGGAGGCAGAGGCAGGTGAATCTCTGTGAGTTTAAGGCTAGCCTGGTCTACAAGAGCTAGTTCCAGGACAGGCTCCAAAGCTAGAAACCCTGTCTCAAAAAGGGGTGGGGGGCTGGAGAGATCGCTCAGAGGTTAAGAGAACTGACTGCTGTTCCGGAGGTCCTGAGTTCAATTCCCAGCAACCACATGATGGCTCACACCCATCTATAATGAGATCTGGTGCCCAGAACACTATATACACAATAAATATTTTTTTTTTAAAAAAAGAGGAGCATGGGTAGCTTTTCAAGGGCTGCATCCATAAAGAAAACCTCACCAGCACCTATCAGTTGCCACTATTGCCTCAGATAAAGGGTCGACTTCATGACCTCTCCCATCCACACTGAAATTTTAGCTGGTCTATTCTTGTGTGTAGACCTTGTGCATGTAGGCACAGCTGCTGTGCGCATATAGATACACCTTTTAGAGCTGAGCACTCCACAATCTTTTATTCTCTGCATGTCAACCACTTGCAGTCTCTATATTAATCACCATCTACTCCAAAAAGAAGCTTCTCTGGATGGGGTTTTAGGGACACTCTGTGGGTATAAAGGTAAGTACTCCAGTGGTAGTTTATGGCCATTTAGCAGAATAAAGGTTATAAACTTTTCTCTAGGGCCCATGGCTTACCCTGTCATGGGTTCTTGGCTCAGTTAACAATATCAGGCAGGGGTCTTGTCTTTTGAAGTGGTCCCTTAAATCCACTGGTTGGTTACTCTCATAACATTTGGGCCATTATTGAAACAGTGGGCTTATCTTGCAAGGCGAGTCATTGTCGTAACTCACAGGTTTCATAGTTTGGTAAGACAAGCGATTCCTTTTCTCTCCTAATACTGGGCATAGCACTTCCCAACACCATGAAAGCCAGAGAGTGGGATGAAGCTTCCAGGTCAGTACTGGGTTGTGAGACATTTTATTCTTTTGACTTTTGGGGGAGCTTGCCACTCAGCTCCCAAATAAATCTCACACAGAGACTTATTCTTCGTTATGAATGCCTAGCCTTAGCTTGGCTTGTTTCTTGTCAGCTTTTCTTAAATTATCCCAACTAGCTTTTGCCTCTGGGCTTTTATCCTTCTCTATTTCTGTCTACCTTTCTTTCCTTCTTTCTCTGTGGTTTGCTGTGTAGCTGGGTGGCTGCCCTCTACTGTCCTCCTCTCCTGGTTCTCCTTGCTCCTTCCCAGATTTCTCCTCCTATATAAACTCTCTGCCTGTCAGCTCTGCTTATCCATGCTCCTGCCTTGCTATTGGCCGTTCAGCTCTTTATTAGCCCACCAGGCATTTTAGACAGACTAGGAATGACAGCTTCACAGGTAATCAAATGCAGCATAAACGAAAGTAACACGCCTGAAAATAATATTCCCCAGCAGTACTGTCTTCATTTCTCCATGTTCTATGGTTAAAGTATGTTACATCTTTCTTAATAGTGTCTTACTATCAAGTTCTAGAGAGTAACCAAGTATATTGACAATAGCCTGTAATACTGGGGAGACTTACAGGGCCCAGTTGTCCAACAGCTCAATAAGTGGTAACCCCTACTTAACGAATGGATTTATATGATGCCTGTGGGCTATGGAACAGGCACTGCCATCCCCACATTACGGACTAACTCCATTTAAGCTTTTTACATGTGTATATATTTTAGGGAACTTCTGCATCTGTAGGTTTCCATGTGGCTCTAGCAAAGGTCTTCAGCATTAGCTGTCCTTCCCATGCTCGCTCTCCTTCCTGCCCTCTCACCCGCATCCACTTAACCCTTCCTTTCCCATTTCTCTTTCCCTCTTCTGCCACCTGCATTGTATCTCCCCTCCACTGAAACCCCCCACAGCCCCTCACCAGTTTCCCGACTTTTCAAGGTACTTCAATTTCACCATACATCTAAAGATTGAAAATTAGCATCCACATAAGAGAGTGAATATGTGGCCTTTATCTTCTTGGGTCTGGATACCACTCAGAGTGATTACTTTCAGCTCCATCCATTTGCCTATGAATTTAATATTTTTATTTTCTTAACAGCTTAATAATATTTCATTATTATTTTCATCATCCATTCATCTGCTGATGGGCATCTAGGCTGTTCCCATTTCCTGGCGATTGTGAACAGAGCAGCAGTGAACGTCGATGAGCGGGTTTCTCTGGTAGGATATAGAGTCCTTTGGAGATAGCCTAAGAGTGGTGTATCTGGGTCATGCATATGCTATTTCTAGGTTTTTGAGGAACCCTCAGACTGATGTCCACAGTGGCTGCACCATGTTACATCCTCAATAACAGTGAGTAAAGTGTCTTCTTTCTTTTGCTGTGAAGACACCATGACCACAACTTCTGTAAAGGAAAACATTTCACGAAGGCTCTCTTATAGTTCAGAGGGTTGTCCAATTATTGTCATGGCAGGAAGCAAGACAGCACGCAAGCAGACAAGGGGCTGGCGAAGGAGCTGAGAGCGCTACATCTTGATCTGCAGGCAACAGGAAGGCGCCTGTGTCCAGTCCAAACTCAGTGTAGCTTGAGCAAAGCCTACGCCCACAGTGACACACTTCCTCCAACAAGGCCACACCTCCTAATAGTGTCACTTCCTGTGAGTTTATGGGGGCCAGTTACATTCAAGCTACCGCAGCCCTACCGGCAGCTCCATTTGTTTACCAGACACGAGCTGACTGTAGCCCTCGCTGGTCCGGAACTTGATCTGTAGACCACATTGGCCTTGAGCTCTCAGAAATTTACCTGCCTCTGCCTCCCAGGTGCTGGGACTAAAGGCACTGCACCCCAGCATGATTTGTTGTTTGTTTATTTGAGACAGGGTTTCTTTGTGTAGCCCTGGCTGTCTTGGAACTAGCTGTGTAGACCAGGTTGGCCTCAAACACACAGAGATTTGCCTGCCTCTGCTTCTTGAGTGTTGGGATTAAAGGTGTGGGCCACGACTGTCAGATTGATTGATTTTTTTTTTAAGATCCTGATTGGGACTGGGTGGTGGCGGTGCACATTTTTAATCCCCGCACTCAGGAGGCAGAGGCAGGAGGATCTCTGTAAGTTTGAAGCCAGCCTGGTCTACAAAGTGAGTTCCAGAACAGCCAGGACTACATAGAGAAACCCCGTTTTGAAACGAGAGAGAGAGAGAGAGAGAGAGAGAGAGAGAGAGAGAGAGAGAGAGAGAGAGAGAGAGAGAGAGATCCTGATAGGAGTAAGATGAATACTCAATATTTTTGATTTGCATTTTCCTGATGGCTAAAGATGTTGAACATTTTTCAAAAATGTGTTTTTTGTGATTTGCATTTCTTTTTTGAGACCTCTCTATTTAGTTTTATGCCCCATTTTTAATTGGGTTGTGTTCCTGATGTTCAGCTTTTTTTTGAGTTGTTTGTATAGTCTAGATAATAACCCTTTGTCAGACGTATAGCTGGTAAAGATTTTTTCCCCCATTCTGTGGTCTGCCTCTTCCCTTGAATGATGGCGTTGTTTACTGTACAAAAGCTTTTTAGTTTCATAAGGTCCCATTCATTGGTCTTAATGTTGTGCGTGTCACTGTATGGACATGTGCACACGTGACTGCAGATGCCTTCAGATTCCCTGGAAGTGAAGTTGCAGGCAATTTTGAGCCTCCCAATGTAGGTGCTATTAACCAAACCTGGGTCCTCTGGAAGAGCCATCTCTCTAGTCCAGCACTCGACTTTGCAATTCAGCCTGCTAGTCTGTGGATTTTGCTTCGTTTGGTTGAGAAGTTGAGTCCATTGATGCTCAAGATTATTCAAGATATATGTTGATTCCTATCATTTTGTTGATTTTGTAGGGTTTATTTTCTTGTTCTATTTTGATTTACCACTGACCGTGTGTGTGTGTGTGTGTGTGTGTGTGTGTGTGTGTGTGTGTGTGTGTGTGTGATATTATCTCTTGGATATGTTTTTCCCTTTCTTCAGTTCTAAGCATTTGTTTCCAGTATTCTTTGGTAGGGCTGGTCTGGAGGTCACAATTCTTCCTTCCTTCCTTCCTTCCTTCCTTCCTTCCTTCCTTCCTTCCTTCCTTCCTTCCTTCCTTCCTTCCCTCCCTCCCTCCCTGTCCCCCCCTCTCTCTTTCTGAAAGCTGGCTGACCTGGAACTCACTTTGTAGACCAGGCTGTCCTCAAACGCACAGAAATCTGCCTGCCGCTGCCTCCTGAGTGTGTGATTAAAGGCGTGCACCACCACTGCCTGGGTGGTCATACATTTCTTTAACCTGCTTGTATTGTAAAAAGTTTTCTTTCTCCTTTGAGGATGACAGATAATTTTGCTGGGCATAGTAGCCTGGGATGGCACCTGTAGTTTTGCAGAACTTGTAGTATGTCAACCCAATCTCTTCTGGATCTTAAAGCGCTATTGAAAAAAAAATCAGCTGTTATTCTGATGTCTTTGCCCTTATATGTGATGTGGTCTTTTTCTCTTGCAGCTTTCAATATCTTTTCTTTCTTCTGTATGTTTAGTGTTCTGTACTTTGGGGACATTTTATGATTTTGTTGCAAATATTTTTTGTGCCTTTAACCTGAGTTTTTCTCTTTCTTTTATACCTATTAGTTACAGGTTTGGTCTTTTCTAATAGCATTCCAGAGTTTATACATGCCCCCTTCATATATGTGTGTGTGTGTGTGTTCCATATATATGTGTGTGTTCCATATATATATATATATATATAATTTTCTTTGGCTCAGTGGTTCAATTCCTTTATCCTGTCTATAAGCCCTAAAACTCTCTTCCATTTGATCTATTCTGATGGTGATGCCTTCCATTGAGTTTTTTTTTTATTTGACTTCCTAAAAATTTCATTTCCAGTTTTATTTTGTTGGGGGTGGGGTTCTTCAGATATTCAGTGCCTCCTTATTAAATTCTATTTTCATGTATTGAATGGTTTTATTTCACCCAACTGTTTGTGTTCTATTAGTTTCCATTTGGCATTTATTTATATCCTTATTATGTTCCTGGAATATATTTTAAATTATTATTTTGAAAACACATTCTTGTGTGTCATCTAAGTTGGTTTTCCCAGGGAACATTACTATGGGAATACTGATGTTTGAAGGAGACACACTGTCTTGGTTTTTCATGTTTATTCTCTCGTGATGGGACCCGGGCATCTGGAATGAGATCACCGGCAGTTATCTTTTAGCATGGAATCTGCCCCACCCTTGTTGAGTAGGCGTTTGAGTCTCTGCTGTTGCTCCAAATTTCTCAGGTTTTGGAGAGGCTGAATGGTACTTGAGCTTCAGTCTTGGGTTCCTCAGTGTTGATGTGCACATGGGATATCGGAAGTGGTCCTAAGTCAGGCGTGGTGGTGCATGTCTTTAATCCCAGCACTGAAGAGGCAAAGGCAGGCAGATTTCTGTGAGTTTCATGACAGCCTGGTTTATCAGAACTACGTAGTGAGACCTGGTCTCAAAAAAAAAAGCAAAAAACATAATTTTTGGAGCATGGGGGGCTGGAGAAATGACTCAGTGGTTAACAGCACTTGTTGCTCTTCCAGAAGACCCAAACTCGATTCCCAACAGCCACCCAGGGCAGCTCATAAGTTCACAACAACCTGTAACTCCAGCTCTAGGAGATCTGACACTCTCTTCTGGCCTTTATGTGTAGTGAGAGGAGCAGCGAAAACCTGAGAGGGCTTAAAAAGGAATTCTAGACACAAATATAGAGTTTAGCACAGCTGGTGGCGTGCCATAGCTCCTTTAAGAGAGAATTTCCTGACTCAGCAGCCATAACAAAAAAAAAAAAAAAACAAAAAAAAAACCTGCGCGGTTTTTAAATGGGGCTTCCTGGGATGTGCCGCCAGGGCAAACTCAGGCTATGAAGCATTTCTGGCTTTTATGGGACTGGATGTTTGTGTGCCCACCCGGGATCGGGAAGAAAGTACCCTGAGACCATGCCAATGGCTCTGCACTCCCTGCCTGGGCAGATGGCGGGATCAGGCTTAGGCAGGAGGGAGAGCATGGTGGATTCCCGCCGCCATACAGAGAGATGTTTCCAGGCTGCGCACTGCTCTTTGTGGCAGATCTGGCTGTAACTCAGACAGACTGCACAGTGCTCTGTGTGACAGATTTGGCTTTAACTCAGATAAGAAGAGTTTATGTGCTACATGCTCATTCTCAGAGTTAAAGTGCTGAGCGCGGCTCCTACCTGATGGACCCAGAGCTAGCAGAAATGGTACATCCACCATTTTGAAATTGGAGAGAGATGGAGCCAACATCCAGAGCAGCTGCAACCAAGCTGCTTAGCATTTTAAAAGCTCTTCAAGACAGTAGAGAATTAAGGACAATGCAATAGGACAGATTCAGACATAAAAGACCTCTAAATGGGTCACAGTGTTGGATAGGCTTGGGAGAGAAAAGAAAAAGAGTACAGAGAGTCATGAAATAAAGTTAATTCTTTATTAATTAATTAAGTTAAAAAAGGATAAAGTCTTTAAAGAGACAGAGTACAGATAGTCATAGATTAAAAAAAATAAGCCACGTAAAAATGGAAAATTCATGGAATGTCTGGATTATGTATTTTATTGTGTTTTCTTTAAATTTTTTGACTGTGAAGGAGCTAAATACAGAGAGACATTTCATTGTGTCGTCTGCTAAGCTAAACCAGCATATGTGTTCTAAAGGTATCTTGACTTCAAAATTTGGTTCTAAGGATATGTTGCTTTGGAAAAGAGGTTCTTCTTTTCTTTTCACAGAGGATGAGACCCTGTGGATTCCTTCTAGACAAATATGGTATGATAGACCACATCCTCCTGAAAGGTCACCGTGAACACCTTCAGAAAATTACTTCACTCAACTGGTGACTGAGATGGACCTAGCCACATAGGATACGCCATGAAAGACCTGATTAACATTTCCCCCATTCAGCAGGAAGTAGTTTGGAGAGAAATAACTGCACCCATATTCCCAAATATTGTTTATAAATGTTCTTTTACATTTAAAGTGGGATATGATATAGATATGAATAATTTTCATTGGTATGGATTTTGCTTTATTGATATAAATTTAAGGTCAATTTTGTTATATGTATATGTATTTCTGATCTTGATTAAGGTATTGTGATTGTATAGTTCATTTAAAAATGTAATGTATAATTAGGATATATAGGTTGTTAATGGATAATCATCGATAATAGTCAAGCTTGTAGTCATGTTAGTTAGATTTTCTAGATATAGAGAGATATATTTCAGTTAGATAGGCATTCTTCATATTTTTCAAAGATGACAGAATATGGCATTTACTGTTTTAATAACTTAGGGCTTTTCATGACAATAAGACACGTCTGCTCCTGGCAGCACCAATCAAGAGGAAGATGGGCACTGAAGAGGCTCCTTATGGAGTTGGTTAGCCATTTGGGCAAGAAATTGCTCTTGCCTGGACTGTTGCTTAAACTGGACACAAAGAACCTGCAGAGAGAGGACTGCTGAACTTGCCTAAAGATGAGATGATCCTTTGGGGTTCCTGATTCATGAAAGAGTCTGCGAGACATTCTGCAGGATACAGAAGAAAGTGACTGAACTGTCTTTGAAATTTCCTGCTTTATGAAAAAGTCTGCTGGATACTATGGGCCTGTAGGCTGAAGATGGATGCCCCAACAGTACAGAAAAACTTGGCGTGACTATCCAGGCAGCTAGATGTCTTTGTCAATTCTAGAGTTTTGGAAATTGCTTACAATGCACTTCCTGTTTACTTAGGTAATATTATATCCTTCTGGAGTCTTTGATGGAGTTGAAGAATGGATAGTTATAGTTTTCCTTTGTTATGATAAAAGATAAAATATATATAAATATTGTAACTGTAATTCTTGCTTGATAACTGTTTTGTTATATGTAATTTTACTATGTTAAAATGAAAGCCTTTCTTTTTTGGTTTAAACAGAAAAGGGGAAATGGTGTAGGAGGTTCTTCTGTATTTGTGTTGCTTTCATTGGTTGAATAGAGAAACTGCCTTGGCCTTTTGATAGGGCAAAACTTAGATGGGGGAAAGAGAACTGAATGCTGGGAGAAAGAAGACAGGCAGAGAGAGCCAACATGAAGCTGCCAGGTCAGACATGCTGAATCTTCCTGGTAAGCCACGACCTCGTGGTGACATACAGATTATTAGAAATGGGTTGATCAATATGTGAGAGTTAGCCATTAAAAGGCTAGAGCTTATGGGCCAGGCAGTAATTTAATTAATACAATTTCCATGTGGTTATTTCAGGGCTTAAGCTAGCCGGGTGGCAGGATGGGGCCACAGCTCCTCTCACTACATTTATGAGCACCTGCACACATGTGGCACACATTTACACACACACATAATTCATAAATAAGAATAAAGAAACCTTAAAATTAAAATAGTGGTCCTAGATCAGCTAGGGCTGGGTGTAGCTTCTGAGTATAGGAATAAATCCCCTATAAAGCTAGAAGGTTTGGTTGGGCACCATTATGGTGAGTGAGTACAGGGTGGGGAAATGGAAGAGAGAGAGATGGAATGGTTCATGGACTGGGGAAAGAGGCAGATCTTTTTTTTAATAGTTATTTATTTTGTATACAATATTCTGTCTGCATGTATGCCTGCACACCAGAAGAGGGCACCATATCTCATTACAGATGGTTGTGAGCCACCATGTGGTTGCTGGGAATTGAACTCAGGACCTTTGGAAGAGCAGGCAATGCTCTTAACCACTGAGCCATCTCTGCAGCCTGAAAGAGGCAGATCTTAAGAGGAGACAGTGGTGATGAACAGGCTAATGTGAATGGCCTGCTAGCCACCCAAGTCCAAGGATGTCTGGGCTTGGGTTATTGCCAGGGACCAGGTCTTGGTCCGAGACTCTGAAGCAGCCCCGGAGGCCTGTTTTGATGTCTGTGGCTCCTGTCGCAGTTTGTGCAGAGGCCTACAGTCTGGTCTGCCTCCTGGGTCCATGTTTATATCTGAGGGCCATGCTGCTGTGGGTGCCAGGCCAACCTGAGTGGCCTACACTGCCACCTGTGGCCATGGTGACACCTAGGCCTGGGCTACTGCTGGTGACTATGTCTGGATCTGTGGTCCAGCCAGGGTCTGTGTTGATGTCCACAGCTCCTGATACCATTGAAGGCTAAGTAGATGCAGGGGTCTTGGCTGCCACCTGGGGCCATGTTGGTGTCCAAGGGTGACACCACTGCAGGAACCATGCTGATCTGAGTGGCCTACATTGCCACCTGAGACTATAGTGACATTTGAGTGTAGGCTGCTGTCTAGGGCAATGTTTGGGTCCATGGTTCTACCACAGGTTCCGTATTGATGTCCCTAGACCATGTTCCCACTGAAGACCACACAGATGCCCAGGGTGTAGGTTGCATCCTGTGGACTTGAGGGTGTCCAAGGGTTGTGCCACCACTGGGGCCATGCTGATCTGAATGGCCTGTGCTGTTACTTGGGGCCATGGTGTTATCCAGATCAGGTTACTGCCAAGGGCCATGTCTGGGTCAGTGGCCCCACAGCAGCCAGGGTCTGGGTTGATGTCTGTGACTCCTGTTACAACCAAGACAGCCTGAATGACCAAGTTCTGGTCAGCCAGCCACCCGAGACTATGTTGGTGTCTGAGGATCATGCCACTGCTGGGGGCTATACTGACATGGGTGGGCTGTGTTGCCACCTTGGGCCATGGGAACATCAGGCCTGGGGGGCACTGTCTAGGACCATGTCTGGGTCCATGCCTGGCAGCAGCATGCTTTTGGGCAATGTCCATGGATCCTGTTACCACCAAGGGCTCTGCAGATATCCAGGGTGTGGTCAGCCACCTCCAATCATGTTGGTGTCCAAGGACCAGGTTGCTACCAGGGCCATACTGATCTAGGTGTCCTGTGCGGCCATGGGGGCCATGGTGACATCTGGGCTTGAGCTGCTGCTGAAGGCCATGTCTGGGTCCATGGTCCTGCTGTAGCTGGGGTCTGTGATGACATATATGGCCTGTGTTATCATGGGGGGGTCATTGGAACCATGCTGTGCTGAGCCAGCCCCGCCTTTCACTGGCCCTGCCCCTTGCAGGATACTACAGCAAGAGTAGTATCTGGCCCCATTCCTCAGGGGAGAGTGACCCCCTTAAACCTCCCTTAGGTGTGCTAGGGAAAAATGGCCCCACACCTCACCACAGGTGTGCACTTCACCTGGGTAGCACACTAGAGTTGACCCTCTTTGTTGGGTATGCAGGTGATCATGGGAACAGGAGAACTGACCCCGCCCCCTTGTCCGCCATGTCATGGCAAGGATGAGTGAACGATGCCCTCCCCACAATCCATTACCACCTGTAGCAGGTGAGAGAGCTGGCCCCAGGGTCAGGAGAATGGGAGAGCTAGTCCTGACTGTAATGATCTGTTTCTTTAAGAGACAAGACATGCCCACCCCCTCCCCCATCCGCTGAGGCAAGCTGATCTTCAGCTTCCAGCCTGAGTTCTCTCTCTTTTCCATCTCTTTTGGAGAAGCAGCTTCAGTCTCTCCCTTCTCTCTCTCTCTTTCCCTCTCTCTCTCTCCCTCTCCCTCTCTGCTCTTTTCCCCTCCCTTCCATAACCACTAAATAAATATACAACTCCACTCTGCATGGCGTGCTTATCCATCACCGCAGGGGACACCGCCAGGGACCAGCCACCTTTGGAGACCTGCAGCATGGTCTCATGAGCCGTCCCTGCCTAGGACTGGCTGCTCTCAGAACCCCCTGCCCACTGCCTGCCAGCCAGGGATCCCGCAGCAAGCTACTTGGGGATCCGCAGCAATTTTTAATAATCCATTACATTGGTGCCGCAAGACTCAGGAGGCTCTCCCACCCCAAGGCACGGGATCCTGAACCAGGTATTTTTTCCTACAACCATGTGTTCCAAATGCCTGAGTGAGATTTCTATAGCGTGATTTCTACTCACACCACCAGCTTCAATTGGTGAGTTTCCCCCATTCTGCTATGGTTGCTTCTTTTATCTAAAATTATGTTTGGACTGACCCGGGGTCAGTCTGCCCACACTAGCCCTGCACACTCTGCATGGTGCATTTGACTGGGGGCCCAGTGTCCCCCAGATTCTTCTTTCTCTTTTTTTTCCATTTCTTTTCTTTTCTTTTTTTCCCTCGCTGTAAAAGGCTGCTCAGAGTGGCCTCTCGCCTCTCTGGCTTCTGAGTCACCCCGACCGGATCCAGCCAAGCCAAGTCACTCCTCCAGGGTCAGCGGACACCCTGCCATGGGTCCTGTGGTGTTCGCACCAATTTGCACCCTGCCTATAGGGGGAGACATCCCATTATGGGCCTTGTGGTGTTTCACGGGTTTTCACAATTTCAGCTGAGGGTAGCAAGCCATCCATGTCTGTTCCTCCTGAGGTAAAAGCCTTTTAGAGGCCCCAAAACCCCAGGCCTTAATGTCCTACTTCTTCAGCTCTTACCCTCACTCCGCCAGTGTCCCACCAGCTCCACTTTTATGGGAGCTTTCTAACTACTGTCTGCAGGAACTTTCTAACTACTGTCAGCGCACAGACAAATGGACCCTGCCATGGTTACTACTGCCAACAAGATTGGTCGGATCCACGAGGTGGCTTTTTTCAGTTCCAGCCTTTTGCTCCCCTCTGCGGATAGTGGCATGGCGGCTCAGGCACAGGGTGGATCATGCCTCTAGGTCTCTCTTATTATTAACCTTAAAATTCCTACAGCTCAAAAATTGTGACTTTTCCATACAACATGTGACTGCTGCCATTTTGACTGGGGTCAGGTGACTTTGCCACCATCTTAACTGAGAGCCAGGTCAGGTGATCAAGTTCTCCCATCTCTACTGAAGTATACCCTGTCTTGTCCCCCAGTTTACTTATGTTTCTTTCACTAAATTCCTCTTGCTGACTCTGTTGCATGTGTGTTTTGTGCAGTGGCATGTCTTTGGTAGGGCCCACCAAGAGCATCCACTTTCCCCAGTTCCTGTTCACTCTCTGTGTTCATATATGTAACTTAAATGCACCTATGCTTAATGTTATAATTGTTCATTGCATCTCATTTCAGACCACAGAAACAATAATTCTCATGTTTTAACCTGGTATGTACTGTTAAGTCTCTTACAAAAATACTTTATATTTAATCCAACCCTCATTTAAAATATATTAAGCTGTTTTCTACTATTGTCAGTTCTGCTGCTAACCTTCTATTGCAAGCAGTTTTTTCTTCTTTCTGTCTTTTTACGAGTGTAAATCTTACCTGTTAAGAGCCAGTACAGTCAAGCTCAGACCCAGCTCTCTAGGCAGATTCTATACTGTAGTTTTACCTGATAAACAGCCCTCAACTGCTCAGAGATCTTGGGAATATGACATTTAAATATTTAATTATTAAAAAACTTTTCATAACAAAAAGAGACAGGTTGGCTCCTAGCAGCAGCACTCTATTTCCTCCAAAGAAGACAGAAGACAAATGGGCACACAACAATGTCCATCTGTAATTCGTTGCAACTGCCAAGTGCTGACCACTGGACAAACCTGCCTTTTATCTAAACTAAAGATCTCCAAACATGGGCAGAATCACTGCAATCAACAGCCTAGCTGCTCAGGTCAAGGTAGGCTTGTCTTCCTACTGATTTCTTTCCTTCCTTCTTTCTTTCTTTCTTTTTAGTTTTTCGAGATAGGGTTTCTCTGTAGCTTTGGAGCCTGTCCTGGAGCTAGCTCTTGTAGACCAGGCTGGCTCAAACTCAAGAGATCCACCTGCCTCTGCCTCCCGAGTATTGGGATTAAAGGCATGCACCACCACCGCCCAGCTTCCTACAGATTTCTTAGCCCACAGGATCTTTTGCAGCCTGGCAGGCCATGTGCTAAACAGCAAAAGGCAAATGCAACCATCAGTGACCATGGAGGACCCTGAAGATTAGCTCTGGGTGCCACCAAAGTAAGTTCTCTGTCATTTTTAAATTAGTAACTCAAGTAAAATTTTATCCTTCTCAAACATCTCTGATGCAGTTCAACAGCCGAGAGGTTTTGTCAGTTTAAAAGGACAACCTCACCAAACAAATTTCAGATCAAATTTTTCTCTCATGCTGCCTTCCATAGTCTGAAAAATACTTTTCATTGTGCAAAAATATCTGTCACAGTCATTCTGACATAAATATGCTACTGTTTATACAATGTATATGTCTAAAACTTCTGTTTTCACAAACCCTAAGAATTCTTGTGAATTCCAGGGAGCCAAATTGAAGGATCCATCTCAAACAGGTCAGATACATCTCCCTCAATTCCCTGGTCCTAAATTTTTTTTTCCTTAATTTAACTTTGTCCTTTGTTCTGCCAATACCTTAAACAGGTGTAAGAGACACCAGACATTTCCATACTACAAACACCAGACAGGAGCAAAGCGACCAGCTATGCCAGGATGTGGCCAGCACCCAGCCTTCTCAGGTTCCCCCCAAAGACGACGCCCACAAATAAGCAGGAAGAAGTCTTGAGGATGCGCTGCCCCAATTCCTTTAACTTGTGGTGCCTAACCTCCCGCCTTTTTATTAGAAAAAAGAGATGGGAATGTAGTGGTCTGTTCTGTCCCTTTAAGAGACAAGCCCTCCCCCGTCTGCTGAGACAGGCAGATCTTCAGCTTCCAGCCTGAATTCTCTCTCTTTCTCCATCTCCCTCTCAGAGAGGTAGCTTCAGTCTCTCCTCTCCTTTCTCTCTCCCTCTCTCTCTCTCTCTGCCTCTCTGTTCTTCTCCTCTTCCTCTTTCCCTTCCATAACCACTAAATAAATATCCAACCCCACTCTGCATGGTGTGCCTTCATTTGTCTCTCACCCACTGCTGCCACATGGCTCACCGCTGGGGACCAGCCACCTTTGGAGACCTGCTGCATGGTCTCGTGCGCAGTCCCAGCCTAGAACTGGCTGCTCTTGGGACCCGCTGCCCCCTGCCTGCCACCACTTGGGGACCCTGCAGCATTTCTGCCCCCTGCCTGCCAGGGATCCTACAGCAGTTTTTAATAATCCATTACACTGACCCTCATTGGCAGCACTACACAGGAAAACGGGCTCTGCACCCTGTCTGGGCAGCACACTAGAGCTGACCCTGTTGTTGGGGGTGCAGGTGAGCCATCCCTGAGGGTCTTGAGATACAGCAATCAGGAGAGAGGCCCTGTACCTTGCCTGGGCAAAACAGTAGAGCTGGCTCTGGTGGTGTGAGTGTGGATGACCTGGATCTGAGGACCCTAGAGCAGGAAAATTGGTCCCGCTCCTTGCTGCAGGCTGCATTGAGTGAGCTGGCTGAGACAGTGCTGGAGAGCTTACCTGGGAAGTTGACCATGGCGGAAAGCTGGCAAGTTGACCAGCACAGCTACTACTGAGGCCCAGGACCAGGGCTATGAGTTGGCCCACCCATCCCAGCATCCACCCCATCTGTGAACTGCTGGAGCATGTGTACCGGGAGCCTTGAGTACCAGCCTCAGTTTATCATGAAGGGGCCGCTTGGCGAGGATTTCTGTCCTGCCCAGTTCCCACAGCCGTTTAGCCCCAAAGAAAATCACACAGAGGTCTCCAGAAGATTATAAAGTGATTCGCCCATTAGCTCAGGCTAAGTATTAGTTCTTATAAGTTATATTAACCCATTATTCTTATCTATGTGAGCCACTTGGCTCAGAACCTTTTTCAGCGGGGCAGGTCACATCCTGCTTCTTCGGTGGTCTTGTCAGGAGTGGGAAAGAACTTCCTTCTTCCCAGATACTCCTGTTCTCATTGCTCCACCTTTACTTCCTGTCTGGTTGTCCCACCTGTACTTCCTGCCTAGCCAATCAGTGTTTATTTAAAACAAGATTGACAGAATACAGACAATTCTCCTGCACCACTCAGTACCCCCTCAGGGCTCAGAATTGGATGTCTATGGCAGGCGAGGATCTGAGGGTAAAAAATTAACTCAAGTACATGACCTCTGCATCTTCTTTATTTTTTGTGCAAGGGGAAATATGAAGTGAAGGGGGCACAGAGGAGAGGAAGAAGAAGAGTAAGAGTAAGGGAAAGAATAAGGAGAAAAAAGGAGAGTAAGGGGAAGAAGTCGAAGTAGCGAGGAGAAGAAGAGTAAGAATAAGGGCTGATCTCCACAAGGTTTCTAGTTTTTTTTTTAAATATTATTTTTTAATATTTATTTATTTATTTATTATGTATACAATATTCTGTCTGTGTGTTTGCCTGCAGGCCAGAAGAGGGCACTAGACCCCATAACAGATGGTTGTGAGCCACCATGTGGTTGCTGGGAATTGAACTCAGGACCTTTGGAAGAGCAGGCAGTGCTCTTAACCTCTGAGCCATCTCTCCAGCCCCAGGTTTCTAGTTTTTACAGAAGAAGTTGGAAAATTCCACAGGCAAGGACAATGATACTATGCATATCAAAATCACAAAACAGGGCAGGCAGAACCTGACAAAGCTGTGAACAGGTGACCCGACCCAGGAAAGAGCCAGCATCCAAGGGGAAGTACCTGACATTCCAAACCGTTAGATACAGTTACTCAACATCCGTGAATCCTGATTCACCCATTCTCCTCATCTAATCTCTTTGGTGATAACCAGCTTTGGGGATGCCCAGATTTGTTTGTTAGCAAAGGTGGGGCATGCTGCCTTCCTGCTCAGTGCCTGTCCTCTATAGAAATTTCTATGTGGTCTGTTAGCAGGTAATTTTGTGGGATTGACTCTATGTAAATTTGTGAATTGAATTCCATCATCGCTCCAAGGCCTTGTGGTGTGGGGGAACTGAGCAAGGTTGCTCCATTGCCTGTGTAGAAGCTACACTGCTAAGGTGTTCTGGGTATGAATCCCATTTTGAAGGGAAGAATCATGGCTTCACAAGGTTTCCACAGATATGACAGTGACTTTTCCAAGAGACAAGTGTTCCTGCAGCTCTGCAAAATGGATTATTCCATGTGGACGTGGACGGATACACTTCCCGTGGATCTGCCTAAGTCTTTCAGCTGGGCATTCACTGTGTATCTTGTGGGCTCCAACACATGTGAAGGAGGCAAACCTACAGATCCAAAACAGCAGGATCTCCATGACACAGGACCACATATCCAAGAAGAGCCCCAGTGAGAGACCATTATCAGGGGTGTAGCAGAAGGCAGAGGCCTCGAGCAAGACCAATGACTCGTGGCAGATGAATGGACTAAAGGGTAAACTGTGTGACTCACTGGGCCACACTACAGCTTCAAGGAGCTGATTCTTCTCTTTTTGTTTGTTTGTTTTTTTTTCTTTCCAATAATGTTTTGTTTGGGGGGAAAGGTTGCAAGAGTAGAGGTCAGATGCGAGGGGACGGGGAGATGAGTGGGATCAGAATGTATGATGTGAAATCCACAAAGGATCAATATAAGTAAAAATAATGGTAATAGAAAGCTAGAAGGTTCTCACAAGTCCTCAGATACCTAGAAGGGGCACTTTGTTTTGCCAGTGGTCCTTTGATGGCAGATGGTCCGGGTGAGGATGGTAATGCTCCCTGGGTGGTCATGGTGAGGGTGGACAGCGCTCCCTGTGTGGTCATGGTGAGGGTGGACAGCGCTCCCTGTGTGGTCATGGTGAGGGTGGGCAGTGCTCCCTGTATGGTCATGGTGAGGGTGGACAGTGCTCCCTGGGTGGACATGGTGAGAGTGGACAGTGCTCCCTGTTCAAGCTATGCAGGGCTCTGTGCTGTCCTCAGGTGGAGTGACAGGGGCTGTGGCCACAGTAGGGGATAATGTAAAACTAAAACTTTTAAATAAAATGTAACAGAGAACACTTATGAATAAATATAAATTTATTTTATAAAGTTAAGTTAGATGATGCAATGACATATTGAAATGTGCCAATCTAATTTTATTAAACATAATAAAATTAATGTTTCATAGAACAGTGCCTTAGGAAATAGACAACGTATGTGTTCATATGTGTGGTGGTTCATGCCTAGAATCCCAGAACTAGCCCAAGTTCAAGTCCACAGGGTGAAAGTTGGTAAGAATTAGGGTCTAGGTTTTATATTCTTTCTTCTTTATTTTTAAACAGACTTAACTTATTATGTATATTAATATTATTTTTGCAGTGCTGGACTTTGTGCATACTAGGCAAGAGTTCTACTACCAAGGTACATCCTCAATCCTTGATTATTTTGAGGCAGGGTCTCGCTTCATAGCCCAGGCTGACCTGGATCTCTCCATTCTCCTGTCTGTGCCTCCTGAGTGCTGGGTTCACGGGTGTGCAGTGCACCACCCAGCATGGTTTGCAATTTTTCAGGTAATGCTGTTTTTCATTTAGTTAATAGTGTACCCCAGAAAGCCTGCTCAGGTCTGTTAACAAAAGTACTGACTTTGACCCTATACTATGTCCCTTTGGCTTCCGGCAAGTGTTCTAGTAACTGAATTGGACAGTTCACAATTCCAAGGGCTGAGTAGGTGGGCAATGGCAGCCATTTATGCACCATTCTCAGGGCCCTGAGGTACATTCCCAGGGCCACTGATAGAAAAACGAAACCTGTTGGGTGAAGTGGCTCACCCCAGTAACCCCAGCACTCGGGAGGGGAGACAGGAATGTTGTGAGCTTGAGGCTGGCCTGAACTAGTGAGTTTTAGTCCAGCCTGGGCTACAGAATAAGACTCTGTCTCAAAAGGAAACCAAACAAACAGAAAAACTAAAAGGAAGGAGAGAATAAACTCCTTCCTGCCACGTGGCGACAGCAGAAAGGCCAGCCTGCAGGCATCAGAGCCTCGGAGACACGGCTCTCACCTGGGCCCGCCTGCCTGCCTTCTCCAGCATGGATACTGCAAATGAACCGTGCTCCTCACTGATTCCATTATTTCATGATGTGTTATCAGATTTAAAAACCCTTGTGTATAATATTTAAGAATGTGAGAAAGCTTTCTACACAAGCCTTTAAAAATAATTCACACTGAGCCAAAGTACAGCTGCTACACTATCCTAGGAGACTATAGAAATGCCCTGCTCAGACTGGAGCAGAAGGGAAGGCCATGTCTTCCTCAGGGAGTCTGGGGGCCAGCTGGAGTCCAGTCTTCTCTGAGCCGCTTTGGCTGAGGGAGGGCCTGGTTTATGCTTAGATCCGGTGAGAGCTGGGCATGATGGGGCTTACATGGAAACAGTGGACCAGGCAGGGGCTCAAAGTAGTCAGCCCCACTATGTAACAATGGGCTATGTAACCTATAATAATAGCCTGGGCTATGGAACTATAGAACTGTGGGACAGCCTGGGCTAAATCAGAAACCCTGTCAAAAAACCAGAGAGGAAAATAGGAACAGCCATCAACATGTGGCAGTCAGCACTGCAGGAACATTATGCTAATGGCCTGTTTTGTGTTTTTAATTTTAATTTACTCTGTGTGCACGTGCGTGCATGGTAACACCCGTGTGGAGGCTGGAGGACAGCCATAGGGAGTCATTTCTCACCTTCCACCCTGTGGGCTCTGGGGATTGAACTCAGATTGTCAGGTCTACCTGGCAAGCACTTTTATTGCTGAGCCTTTTTTAAAAAAAGATTTTTTTTAATTTTTATTTTTTATTTTATTTTTTTACTTTATGTGCACTTGTGTTTCACCTGCATGTATGTCTGTGTGAAGGTGTCAGATTCTCTGGATCTGGAGTTAGAGTTTTGAGCTGCCGTTGGGTCCTGGGACTTGAACCCAGGTCCTCTGGAAGAGCAGCTAGTGCTCTTAACTGTTGAGCTCTCTCCAGTCCCCACTGCTGAGCCATCTCACAGGCCCCTGAATAGCCTAGCTGAATAATGCCAGCAGACAAGGGCATTTCTGATGTTGCTGTAGTACTGGCTCTTCTGAGCAAGAGTCAAATCAACGCAGCAGGTTCTCAAAGCACTTCTGGGTCAAACCTCCTGTCACATCCTTGAAGGAGCAAGAATAGGACTGAACTCTCTGGCCTTTAGTCAAGGTGGAAGGAATCTACTTCTGTGGGCTCCCACACACAAGCCTATAATCCCAGCAATTACAGGATAGAAACAGGGGGAATTGGAATCAGGAGGATAAGACATTCAAGGACATTATGGTAGTTTGAATGTAATTGGACCCCATAAGTTCAAAGGAAGTGGCATTAATAGGAGGTCTGACCTTGTTGGAGAAAGCGTGTCACTGTGGGGGCGGGCTTTGAGGTCTCCTTTGCTCAAGCTCCACTCAGTAGAGTCAGACCACTTCCTGTTGCTGCAGGTCAAGATGTAGGACTTTCAGCTCCGTCTCCAGCACCATGTCTGCCTGCATGCCATCATGCCACACCATGATGATAATGGACTAAACCTCTGAAAATGTCAGCCACCCCTATTAAATATTTTTCCTTTATAAGAGTTACCATGGGGGGGGCTGGAGAGATGGCTCAGAGGTTAATAGCATTGCCTGTTCTTCCAAAGGTCCTGAGTTCAATTCCCAGCAACCACATGGTGGCTCACAACCATCTGTAATGAGGTCTGGTGCCCTCTTCTGGCCTTCAGGCATACACACAGACAGAATATTGTATAAATAGTAAATAAATATAAAAAAAAGAGTTACCATGGTTATGGCATCTCTTCATAGCAATAGAAACCCTAGGTAAGATGGTCATTCATGGCTGTGCAGTGAGAGTTTTGGGCCAGCCTGGGCTATTAGGGACCTTGTCTCAAAAAAAAAATCTAGATATATCATTTATCTTAAATTACTGAGACATTATTATCAAGTTAACTATGCTGGTAACTACGGCAATCTCATAACACATGGACTTCTCTGAGGATCTCTAATTGAGTGACTCAGGGAAGAGCACAGCCATCCTTTTGGCCCTGTGTCTTCCTGCTCAGAACCCCGGAAGGACTGCTGCTGGTCCGCCAAAAGGCTCATAAGAGGGGGGCCTTCTTACTATTTCCAGAAAATCCTGATAATGCTGAGCTTCTAGATTTAAAGCTGTGAGTCTGCCCACCCCCATACACACACACAACACTGAAGAAGACACCAGAGTTCATGTGTGCTGTCCACGTTAGGCAAGCCTTCCACCACTGCACTTCAGCTCCTCCTTGTTCACGTAGCCCAGGCTCACCTTCCCTAGTGCCTGAATTACAAGGGTGCACCAGTGCACTTGGTAGAAGCTGACTTAAGAGTTCTGTTCTCAGGCCAGCTCATGCAGTCTAGGCTGGCATCAAACTTAATACGCAGCTGGGGATAACACTGAACTCCCGATGCTCCTCCCATGCTGGGATTACAGGTGTATGTCACCACATGAGGCTCGGAATGTTCATCTCTCCTCTCTCTCTCTCTCTCAATTTCCCCCCTCTCTCTTTATCACCTTTTATGTTAGGGGCTACAAAGTTTAAACCCCATTTTACAGTAACAACTTAGCAAGTATTCCAAGCACTTTCTTTGGACTTGGCAGAAGTATTTCAAAAGTATCCATGCATCCATCAAGGAACCTTATCAAAACTAAAGCATCCTGATTACTGAATTTTATCCAAGCTCTGCTGGGTGTGTAGCTCGAGTTCTTGGCCTTTCCAGGTCTAACGACTCTGATCTGACTCAGGAATATTCGTATTTCACAATGGGCTAGAGCACAGGAGCAGTCTTGTTTTCAGTTCTTAGAGTCACAAATGCTGCATATGCAAAGATCAGCAACTGGCGAAGAAGAGGAGAGGGCCCCCATTCATAGGACGAGGAGGGCAGCCAGTACAGTGCAAGACTGGAGGATGCTCCTCTACACAGAGCTGCAAAAAGAACAGAACACTGCCTCATTTTATCTACTTAAGTCTTCATTCTTTATTCATAAAACTAGATGGTGGGCTTGAAGACCTGTTTGTTTATTTATTTTTTGAGGTGGATTTTTTGTAGCTTTGGGGCCTGTCCTGGAACTAGTTCTTGTAGACCAGGGTGGCCTTGAACTCACAGAGATCCACCTGCTTCTGCCTCCTGAGTGCTGGGATTAAGGGCGTACGCTACCACCACCTGGCTGGGCTTGAAGATCTTACAAATTTCTTTTAACTTTGAATGGTAATGAAAGTCTCAAACTAGAGACAAACTGATTTCAGTTTGACTTAATGTAAAGTTTACTTCTAACCACTTTTAGCAGCTTCAGGATTCATTGTGGCCACCGATGGTATAGGTGGACTCTGGTGGCTGTGTGTTAGTAGTCTCACTGGGCCATGTAACTGCTAAAATCATTAACACCTCTGCACTTGACATGAGGACCAAGCCTGCCTCTAGGTATTTGACAGCAATTCTTCTTTTCCACTACAGAAGGCTCAGAGGCTAAGCAAGTTTCCTAAGATTATGCAAGTAGTAGTGAACATTAGGGAATTCAATTCTAGGTCTTCTGATATTGACACAGCACTTTCCTTTATGGTCTCTTGTACAAAAGGAATAATCCAACCCAAATGGGAGGAAGCAGGGAACAGTACCAGAATGTCAGGAAAGTCTAGTGCAGAAGTTAGAAGCCATGAATAAAGACTAAACCCCCATGGTTTGTGGAAAGGGAGCAAGGGAGCATATATTGTATTAAAAAGACCACTGTACCAGTAATAGAAATTTACAGTACTGGGTAGTTGGGTAGTTTTTCCTTTTCTTTCTTTCTTCTTCTTTTTATCAACTTGACACAAGCTAAAGTTGTTTAGCAGCAAGGGACTTCATTAAGGAATTGCCTGAATCAGACTGACCTTTTGGCAACACTGTGAGGGCATTTTCTTGATTAATGATTGATGCAGAAGGGCCCAGCCCACTGTGGTGGGCCTGGACTACATAAGAAAGCAAGCTGAGTAAGCCATGACGGAGCAAGCCAGTGAGCAGCATGCATTCATGGTCTCTTCTTTAGTTCCTGCCTGACTTCCCCTCAGGATGGAACTACAGCTGCATGCTGAACTAAGCCCTTTCTTCCCAAGATGCTTTTGGCCAGTACTTTCATCAGAGCGACAGAAAGCACACCAAGGCACTTGTTAGACAAACAGTTCTTGGTGTTTCTGCCATCCAGACCTTAGTCATTCTCCAAGACTCAACCCAAAGAAGTCTGATCTACGATGCTATAAAAATGCTACTGTGAGCAATTAGACTATGCTAAGGCTAGAACATTCATGAAGGGAAGACTGGCCATTCATTACGTTCCATGAGTCAAAGTTTAACCAACACCTCAATTCCCTCTGTAGCCTCTCCTTTAAGGCTTGCCATGTGCATGGAGTCTAGGTATATACTTGGCTTCCCTACTGATTTCCCATTATGATCTGTGAATCAGCTGTTCTAACCACATGGGACACAATTCCTGACTTTTCTTCTCTAACCTAGATAACAATTCTCCAGAGCAGAGCCCTGCATTGTGGGTCAGCAGGCACTGCAGAGCATGCTTGAGTTGCTAAAGGACCCTCTCCTTGAGAGTTTGTATCTGAAGGTGGGAATCTCAGGAGAAAAGGCACAAGCAGCCTTCACGTGCTTAAGAAGTCATTCCCCGAGGGAACGAAGTTAGGAACTGAATATAAATAGCATCATTTTCCCTTTGATAAAGGGACCTGGGAATTACACTGAAAAGCCCTACATTGAGAGGCCCTGTAGAGCAGCAGTTAAAGGTGAGCTTTGGAGTCAATCCCACCCAGACCATGGTTGGGATCTAGTTTTTTGTCTTGGGGTAAGCCCCCTCTGTATCGCACCCCCTCAAGATTTGTAAACTAGAAATAATAAAAGTGAAGCTTCTGCTTTGTCAATGCGTGTCTATGCCTAAGACACAGCACTGAGTGCAGAGTGGGTCCCTTCTGTCTTCAGAATATCATTATGAAACAAGCTGGGGAAATGTAACAATAAATGAAATATGCAAAGACCAATGAAGCAAGCAGAAGAATGGAAACTGAGGCTTTTGTGGCCACCAGGGAGGTTTTATTGCAAAAGATGGGACCAGATTCTATGACCCTACCCATACATCTGGAATCACAGCACTTGAGAGGCTGAGGCAAGGGTGGGAGGTTAGGTTGGGTGCATGGTAAGTTCTAGGCCAACCTGGTGAGACAATAAGGCCTGTCTTAAAAAAAAGGCATATATATTCTCATGTAGAAAAATGAGCTAACTCCTTTTTAATGTAGATATAGAAGAATGTGGTTAATAATAGCTTAAAACCAAATGGAGCTCGGAGAGACAAGCTTGGATACATAGAAGTAAAAATTTCTGCATAGGAGAGAACATGATAAAGTCAGATGAAAATCTGGGAGAAGATAGCTGCCACACGTACACAGACAAAGAGCTTCTATACCTCACATTTCAGCGATTCACAAAATGGAAAGAAACTCAGTAGAGTGGTCGGCAGACAGGAGCAGAAAATGCCAAGATGCTACAGTCTCATACACGGGAAGGACCCTCTCCCAGTCATGGAAATTACACATTAAAGCAACACTGAGATACCAGTTCTCATCAGTAGGACTGGCCAAACCTAAAGATTACCACACACTTTGTTGGCAGTAGTTGGGAAGTGGGTGCTCTTTACAATTGATGGAACGCCAACAGGTGTGACTGTGTGGTCATGTTCCCATGGTGAGGCCAGAGGTCCACTTTAGGTGTGGTTACTCAGGCGAAATCACTTAGGCTGTTTGTTGTTTTTTGAGACAGTTTTTACTATGTAGCCCTTGATGGACTAGTATCCAGTATATTGACCAGGATGACTTCAGATTCAGAGATCACCTGCTAAGTACTGGGATTAAAGGAGTATGGCTACCATGCCCAGTTCATCACCTTGTTTTCTTGAGATAAGGTCGTTCACCGGTACATGGGACTCACCAATTAAACTAGGCTGCCTGGCCAGTATGCCCTAAGAATCAGTCTCTACCTCCCAGAAGTGTACCACCATACCTGGCTTTTTGAATGTTAGTGCTGGGGATCAAACGCAGCTCCTTATTTCTACAGGGCAAGCATATTTCCAAGGATGCTACCCTCCTTTAAGCCCTGTTAAATGCTTATGGAGGACACGTTCACAATGCATATTTAAAGCATGCATACACATACACAGTTTTTTTTGTTTTTTTTTTTTGTTTGTTTGTTTGTTTTTAACCTAGCAACCTCACTCTTAAGAATTTATACTGAATGGGCAGGGGTGGCTCACGCCTTTAATCCCAGCACTCAGGAGGCAGAGTCAGGTGGGTCTGTGTGAGTTCAAGGCCAACTTGGTCTACAGAGTGAGTTCCAGGACTACACACAGAAAAGCACTGTAGTGAAAAACAAAAGAAAAGAGAAAGAATTTACACTGAAGATAAGCCTCCAAGAGTACAAAAGACCAACGAGGTTGTTACAGCAGTTTTTGTTTTCTTTCGTGTGTGTGTTCTATGTGCATGTCTGTATAAATGCATGCTTATGGCTGCACACATGTGTGTATATACATGGAGACCTGGGGTAACATCAGGTCTTTTTCAAGACAGCTTTCCACCTTCTATATTAAGGGAGGCAGGGTCTCTTGCTGAGAAAGCTTGCTGCTTTGGCTACTGCAGCTAGCCAAACCTAATTTCAGATGAAGGACATCCATGCCACAGAAGGGAAATACAGCACAAGGGAGCCTTAAACACTGTGGTTGGAGTCTACATCCTTATGCCAAAGACAGATGTTAGATAATAGAAGTCTAGAAAAATACTTAGTTTTTTCAGTTATTTTTAATTTCTATTTTGCCTGCATGTATGTTTATGATCACATGTACACAGTGCCTGAGAAAGCCAGAGAAAGGGATCAGATCCCCTGGAGCTGGAGTTACAGAGAGTTAAGAGTTACCCTATGGGTCCGGGGAAACCTGAGTCTTCTGGAAGAGCAGACAGTGCTCTTAACCTCTGAACCATCTCTCTTGCCCCATTTTTAAAGTTTTATTATTATTGTTGTTGCTGTTTTGAGGCACGATCTCTATATGTATCCTGCCCAGCCTGGAATTTGCTTTGTAGATTAGGATGGCCTTGAATGTACAAGGATCCATTTGCCTCTGTCTTCCAAGTGCTGGGATTAAAAACACACATCACCGCACCAGCAGGATTCATGTTGTCATTTTTAACTGTGTGTGTGCATGTCTGTGTGGATGTGCACATGATTGCAGGTGCCTAAGGACTAGAAGTATTGGATCCCCTAGAGCTTGTGAACCATCTACCTGGCTGCTGGGAACTGAATGAGTCCTCTGCAGGAGCAATATGCTCTGTTAGTCACTGAGCCATCTCTCCAGCACCAACAACAGACTTTATTTTCAAAGACAGATGAGTAACTCTGCATTCTAACACTGAATTAATATAACGATAATGACTAATCCAATGAAGAATCAACAATAGGGATAGGGCCATAGCTCAGGAATAGAGGGCTTGCCTAGGATGTGTGAGGTGCTAGGTTCAATCCTTAGTACCACAGGAAGAGAAAAAGAGGCATAAAAGAACCAGGAATAGGACAACAGTCACTAAAACCTCTGGGTTGAATTTTAAGAGTAAAACATATTATTAATATAGACCTCGCTGTGTGATTTCTTTGGGGCTTGCCGGCTGTGAGAACTGGGCAGGACAGAAACCCCAACAAGCCAGCCCCCATGTTACAGAATGGCACCCACGTGGATAACTGCATCCACAGAAAGCCTGAGAAAGCTTGAGAAAGAATAAAGCATGTTTTCTTGGTAGCAGCAATTTCTCGGGTCTGCTCTGCTTGCTAGAGGCAAGCAAGCACTCTCATTTAAGAGAGGCTTCCTGATTCAGCTTTACCTGCAAAACCCTGCAGCTCTTTAAGAGGTCCTGCCACAAAACACTTAAATGGTGCTGATGAAAAGCTGACAGCATGCTTTTTGGTTTTCAGCTGTAGCAGGAAAAAAGCTACACCATTTTAAAATGCCGGCTTTCTGGGCCATCCTGCCAGGGCAAACTCTGACTCTTTCAGACAGGTGGTCTGACTACGGAGCATTTGAGTGTGGTTTGTGGACACACTGCTGCAGCTTGCTTGATGGCAGCGACCTTGAAATGCTGTAGAGTTGTGGCAGTGAACACGGCTCTGGCCGGTACCTCAGCTATGAGTCTGAAATCTCATAAAGCTAAGGAATGGGCTAGATCAAGCCGTCAAAGCCACGGCTTTAATCCTACCCATATTGCTTGGTAAATTAAAGGCTCATGTGATCAGAAAAAAAAAGAGATATACATTAAAGATAGATTCAGATGAAGAAAACCTCTAAGTGGTTTACAGTGTGTTAAAAATATATTCAGGCTTGAAAAAAAAGGTTAAAGTTCTTAAAATAAAAAAGAAAGAGAGTAGTTGGGTGTGGTAGAACACACCTTTAATCCCAACATTTGGGAGACAGAGATAGACTGACCTCTGTGATTTCAAGGTGTGGTAGCACACACCCTTAATCCCAATGCCTGGGAGGCAGAGACAGACAGATCTCTGTGAGTTCAAGGTATGGTAGCACACACCTTTAAACCCAGCACTGGGGAGGCAAAGACAGGCAGATCTCTGTGAGTTCAAGGATAGCCTGGTTTACAGAGGGAGTTCCAGGACAAAGATACACAAAGAACCTGTCTCAAAAAGCCAAAAGTTAAAAGTAAAAATAAAAGAAATAGAGCTTAAAATAAAGCCACGTAAAGATGAAAAATACACAGAGACTCTTGATACTGGATGTTATTGTGCTCTCTTTAAATTGTTTGAATGCTGAGGAAGGAGCAACAGCTGCTAAAAGATATTTGCTTATAAATTCTGCAGAATTAATCCAAGATAAGTTTTTGGAACTACCTTGACTTAAAAAATTGAAGTCAAAAGGTATGTTACTTTGGAGAAGAGATTTTGCTTTTGTTTCCACAGGAAATGAGGGGTTGTGGATTCATTCTAAGTTAAGAAAAATCGGGTTTGATCAAGGAAGACCACCTGAGAAATCTCTGGTAGGAACAGATGGGCCAGATGTCTGAGTTCTACATCCAGAACAGATTCAAGATGCTGCCTGAGATGATCAAGCCTCACAGGATACTCCAGTCAGGACTTGATCATAACTCTAAATTTTCTTTAGGTCCCCATAAGATTATCAGCGCCCCAACCAGCTGGAAGTAGCCTGGAATACTATGCCCACATTCCCCAAAAATGGACTATGGATATTTTCCTTTGTTCAAAAAAAAAGAGGGGGAAGTAGTGCGGGATAATTGTCTGTATTATGTCAATCATGTTTTAAATAAACACTGATTGGCCAGGCAGGAAAACCAGACAGGAAGTAGAGGTGGGGCAATGAGAGCAGGAGTATTCTGGGAAAAAGGAAGCTCTTTCCCAGTCCTGCCCAGACCATGGAAGAAGCAGGATGTGACCTACCCTGCTGAAAAAGGTTCTGAGCCATCTGGCTAACATAGATAAGAATAATGGGTTAATATAAGCTACAAGAGCTAATAAGAAGCCTGAGATAATGGGCCAATCAGTTTTATAACTTATGTAGACCTTCTGTGTGATTCTTTGGGACCTAATGACTGTGGGACCTGGTGGGGGGAGAGAAACCAACCAGGCCCTCATGTTACAGACAGAAGTACTTAGTAACTTTGTAAGATGGAAACCTGCTTGACACTGACAAGCTGCTTTACAACCTGCAGGGCACAAATTATCACTGTGTTCTCACTAATACAGCACATACCCAGACCTAAGCAGTGGCATCTCTACGGTGTTCCTGTTGAGTATTTCACCTACGTCTAGCCAGGAGAAAACATTGAGTACAACCACTTTGACAGCATTCTCCAAAGAAATACTTTGCATGCATCAAGACATCAACACATTAAGAACAACTGACCAAGAAACTACGCAACCTCAAGACACCCAAATGTAAAAAACCATGTGAATTTCCTTTTACTATAACAAATGTCTTTGACAGTAAATTCTGAAAAAGCTACAGATTTTAGTATTAATGTTGACTTCATGGTTTGTATACACTTTTGAATATATTGTTTGAGAAGTTCATATGTTCATGCAATGTATTTATTATAATCTATCCCCCAACTTTCTGCTTAGCCCCTCCCAAAACTACCCTTACCACCAACCCATCCCAACTTCTTGTCCTTTTTTATAATTTTAAAAATTTATGTGTATGGACAGTTTACCTGAGCTAATGGGAGCGCACCAACTCCAGCCAGACTAGGGAGGAACAAGCATAGGACCAAACTAGTCCCTCTGAATGTGGTTGACAGTTGCATGGCTGGGGCAGACTGAGGGGCCACTGGCAGTGGCACCAGGCTTTATCCCTACTGCATGTACTGGCCTTTTGGGATCCTATTCTCTTTAGATGTATATCTTGCTCAGCCTAGATATAGTAGGGAGGGCCATGGACTTTCCACAGAGCAATGTGCCTTACCCTCTCTGAGGATTAGATGGGGTGGGGTGGGAGAGTGTGTGCAGGTAATGGGAGGAGGGGAGGGAGTGGGAACTTGGATTGTTATTTTTTAAAAAAAATCTAATAAATTAAAAAAATTATGTGTATGTGGCAGGCTGGGGGCAGGAGGCTGGTTTGAGGCAGGATGAAGGGGGAGAGTAACAAAAGAGATGTTTTGATGGGGGGCATTTTGAGGTTAGGGAGAAACCTGGTGCCAGGGAAACCCTCAGGAATCCACAAGGATGACCCCAGCTAAGAATCCTAGCACTGGTGGAGATGGTGCCTGAACTGGCCATCTATTGTAAGTAGATTGGTGACTTCCCTAATTGCCATCAGAGATACCCTATCCAGTAACTGATGGGAGCAGAGACAGAGATCCATAGACAAGCACTGCGCTGAGCTTGGAAAGTCTTGCAGAAGAAATGGAGGAAGGATTGTACCAGTCAGGGGGTCATGATGGGGGAACCCACAGAGACAGATGACCTGAGCTTGCAGGATCTCATGGACACTGGACCAACAGTCAGGAAGCCTTAATGGGACTGACCTAGGCCCTCTACATATATGTGACAACTGTGTAGCTTGGTCTCTTAGTAAGGCTTCCAACACTGAGAGAAGGACCTCTCCCTGGCACTTACCTGGCTTTGGTAACCTGTTCCCCATGCTGAATTATCTGGCCCTGCCTGACATAAGGGGAGGAACTCAGTCCTGCCTCAACTTGATGTGCCTTGCTTTGTGCAAGTTCATGGGAGGTCTGTCCCTTTCTGAATGGAGATGGAGGAGGAGTGGATGGGGAGGAGGGTAGATGGGAAAGGGGAGGGGACAGGATGGGAGGAGGGTAAGGAAACTGATTGGTATGTAAAATAAATTTTAAAAAATGTTATTTAAATTAAAAAATTATGTATATGAATGAGTGCTTTACCTAAATGTATGTGTACCACATCTGTGCAATGTCAACAGAGGGCATAAAAGGGTGTTGAATCCCTGGAAGTGGAGTTAAGGATTGTGAGCTACCAAGGGGTACTGAGAACTGAATCTGGGTCCTTTGCAAGAACGGAGCATGCTCTTAACTGCTGAGCCTTGTGTGTATGATGTGTGTGTGTGTGTGTGTGTGTGTGTGAGAGAGAGAGAGAGAGAGAGAGAGAGAGAGAGAGAGAGAGAGAGAGAGAGAGAGAAAGCCCCTACTAGACATCTCTCACCACCAAATTAAACTTTCCAGTGCTGGGAGTGGGTTACACCTAATCCAGTTGTTGGCCAAAGGGACTTCATGGAAACCCCCAAACTCAGGTTATGGCCAAGGCTACTTGTGGCTCTCCACAAATTGATGGTAAGACCCTATTGCTAAAGATAACACCTATATAACTTACTGAAGACAGAGAGAAGTCAAGGTGATGCCTACCTAGCACCTTCAGCCCTAATGACTAATGTTCATGGTACTGGAACATACTCAGCATGCTCCTAAAGAGAAAGGTAAACACCAGCCCAGCTACAAACCCTGAGATCCACAATGGTGACCTGTCTACATGATGCGCTGGTGCAACAGTGGCACAAAAGTTGTGGGAGCAACCAACCACCATCTGCTTGGAATTAAGGCTCACTCCATGAGATGGAACCCAGCCTGATGCTGCCTGGGTGGCCAAGAACCAGAGACTAGGCAGGCTGTGGAGCTATGAGAAAACCAAATTCTATTGCTCTGCTAACAACATGGAGCCACAGGTGGTAGGGGTCAGCACACCTTTAATCCTAGCACTTGGGAGGCAGAGGCAGGTGTCTTTGAATTTAAGATCAGCCTTGTCTACACAGCTAGTTCTAGGACAGCCAAGGCTACACAAAGAAGCCCTGTCTCAAAAACCCAAATAGCAATGATGATGATGAAATGGAGTGATAATACAACTCCTAATGACATTCTGCTATAGTCATAGATCAGCACTTTGCTCGGCTATCATCAGAAAAGCTTCCTTCTGAGGTAGATGGGAACAAATAAAGAGAGCCACACTGGACAATATGCCGAGAGTGAGAGACCTCGGAACAGTCAGTCCTGAATGGGATGTCTCCATCAGATCCCTCCCCTCAGGGCTCAGTGAGCTCTCTGAAAGAGGAGGCAGAAAGATGGAAAGATTCAGAGAGGATGGAGGACACAAGGAAATAAGGCTTTCTAGACACAACAGGGCTGCTACGTACGCCTTTAATCCCAGTACTCGGAAGGCAGAGGCAGGTGAATCTCTGAGTTTGAGGCCAGCCTGGTCTATAGAGCGAGTTCCAATAAAGCCAGGACTGTTACACAGAGAAACCTTGCCTTGAAAAATCAAAAAAAGAAGAGAGAAAGAAGAGAACTTCTTACAGAGCAGCATGTACACGGCCCACGCAGGTCTAGGCCACGGGTACCAGTGCTAAGAGAGGAAGTAGACCCAGCCCGTGTCACTAGCTCAGAAGCCATTTCTAATTGATAACCACTTGCAAAGGGAAATTTAGGTTTTTTCCAGTGTAATCTCACTGGGTAGATCCATGTAGATGGGCAACACAAAACAGACTTAATGCTATTTTTGGAGTAATTTTTGTTTCCCATGCTGTCTTTTTTTTTTTTAACCTTACAGATCTTTTGGTTATATAGTACGGTTTCTGATTTTATTTTTACTGTTTGTGGGCCAATGTGTGTGTCTAAGCATCTGTATGTGTTTCTGGTGCTTTGTCCTTTTTTTTTTTTAAAAGATTTATTTACTTTTATGTACACTGGTGTTCCGTCTGTATGTGTGTCTGTGTGAGGGTGGCAGATTCCCTGCAACTGGAGTTAGAGACAATTGTTAGCTGCCATGTGGGTGCTGAGAACTGAACTTGGGTCCTCTGGAAGAGCAGCCAGTGCTCTTAACCACTGAGCCATCTCTCTAATCCCTTCTTGTGCTTTTTCATTGGCTCTTTTTTCAATTTGTTTGTTTTGTCATTATTTTATTATTATTATTATCATTTTTTAGATACTTGTTTGATTTCCAATGAGAGAGAAAGGGTGTGGCTTTTGGTGAGTGGGCTGTGGGGAATCTGGGAGAGGGAAAACCTTAATCAGAGTATACTGTATGAGAAAAAAAATCTATTTTCAATGGAAAAAAAAGAATTCCAGTGATAGACCTTGAAAATGACAATTCAAGTATTCTTTAAAATGACTTCTGGGGAGGGCACCAGTTCACACCACAAGGCACACTGTGTAGGCCAGAGGACACCCTGTGGGAGTCGGTTGTATTCTTCTACCATGTAGGTGCTCAAGATGGATCTCAGGTCATCAGCACTGCCTGCAAGTGCCTTGACCTGTCAAGCCATCTTGCCAGCCCAGAAATCTGTATTTTTAAAGTTATGCTGATGATTCTGGTGCAAAAATCAAGCTCAGAAAGCATTCTCTGCCTTGTGATAAAATTTTTGCTAGTACAAGATTTTTAAAAGACAAATACCCGGCTGGAGAGAAGGCTCGGTGGTTGGGAGTGCTGGCTGCTCTTCCATAGGACCCGGGGTTCGGTTCCTGGCACCCACATGGCAGCTCACAGCTGTCTGTAGGTCCAGTTCCACTCTCACAGATAGACATGCAGGCAGAGCACCAATGCACATGAAACAAAATTAAATAAAAATTTAAAATAAGTAAAAGACAAATAACTACACATTTACCACCAAGATTTATTATTATTTTTTAAATAAGACTAATTTACTTAAAAACTGTGACAACCAATCCTGCCATCTGCCTGGGCTTTCTGGCATCAGCCTCTGGCTCTCAGAAACCTGCAGAAGACAGCAGACCTGTGCACCCAGTAAATGGCACCACCTTATAAAACCAAACAAAACAAAAAACCAGACACATAAAATTGAAATTCTGGCCCCATCTTCTGTTTTATCTCACCAGGGTTGATTCACTCCAAAGCTTGAATTGCATGTCTCTTTGCCTGCTTCCTAGCTTCTTCATCTCTAGTGGTGGTAGCACATGCTCTTAGTCACAGCACGCAGGAGGCAGAGGCAGGCAGATCTCTGTGAGTTCTAGGCCAGCCTGGTCTACAGAGAGAGTTCCAGGAGAGCCAGGGCTATGCAGAGAAGCCCTTTCTGGAAAAACAAAAGAAAACAAACAAATAAAAAACCCAGGTTACCAGGAGGCGTGGATGAAAGGACAGCCGGGTCTGAAGAGGGCTACCAGTCATCTGGACCGATAGCCAGGCAGTAGTCAAGCCGACATCTTCAGCTCTACTGGGTCAGAGGGACTGTGTCGGTCACTCAGGACAGTAGCAGATGAGTGTTTCTGACGTTCTGCATCTCCAATGCCCATCTCCTCAGAATTTTAAAACCTTTGTCAATGTGCTGGTTGGGAGTGGCTTTAATTTCCTCAATTACTGGCACATGAGCTTATTTGCATTCTGTCTTCTGGTGAGTTAGTCTGTTCATGGTCTTTGTTGATTCTTCTACTGGTTTTGCTTTTCTGGTTGTTCTATAGAATTCTCTTGTAGCTGTTTGTGTTACGACTATACAAACATCTTCACAATTGAGCCTACAGCCAGGGCTCCTGGCTTGAATGGTCACATGCTTTTCCGGTTGTCTTGTTTTTCATATGCCTGTGATTATTTCCCCTGAAGCTCCATGCCTGTCATTTTATCAGGAACACTTACTATTTGCATGAATAATGAGTTCCTTTTCTCTCTCTCTCTCTCTCTCTCTCTCTCTCTCTCTGTTGTGTGTTTGCGTCCTTTTCAGTCTTCCTCGGAGCCATCCATCTTCCAGTTTGTACCCATTGCATTCTGGATGGCTACACGATAACATTCCAGGTGTCTATTCTGAGCATCCTGTATTGGAGCTCCTATTTCCCACAGCTATGCCTTCTTAAAGTGTGGTTGGTACTCTTCTCTTGGTGGTTTTCACTAGGTGGGGACATAGCTGAATCTTGGCACGACTTTGTAATTGGTCTAAAATTAGAATGCCATATTAAAATCATCTCCACTCTGCTGTAAAGACATCGCCCCCCTGCCCTCTAGTCTCGTGGTTTAGGAAAATGCATTGCCATTCTCTTTCTGAATCCCTCCCACATTGCTGACTCTGCCAACAGGTGCTTTTACCACCTTGTGAGTTCTGAGCTTCGCAGCAACGTGCCTTTTCTCTGGAGGAGTCAGAGGCAGGCAGGATCTCTGTGAGTTCGAGGCCAGCCTAGTCTACAGAGCGAGTTCCAGGACTGACTCCATAGCTACTGGGAAACCCTGTCTTGAAAAAAAAAAAAAACAAAAAAAAATCATTTTATCTTATGTGTATGGGCATTTTGCCTGCATGTATGTCTGTGCAGCATGTGCACTTAGTGCTTGCAGAATCCGGAAGGAGCCACAGACAGTTGTGAGCTGCCACGTGGTGCTGGGAACCAAACCAGGGTCCTATAGAAGAGCAACCAGTGCTGTTAGCCGCAGAACCGTCTCTCCAGCCCCCATATGCCATACTTTTTATCTAGGATATATAATTCATTTCATGCTTTTCCTAGACTAGTGCTGGCTAGTTTTATGTCAACTTGACACAAGCTAGAGTTACCTGAAAGGAGGGAGCCTCCTCTGAAAAACTGAGAAAATAAGATCAGGCTGTAGGGCATTTTCTTAATTAGTGGTTGATGGGGGAGGGCCCAGCCTACTGCGGGCGTTACCATCCCTGGACTTACGGTCTTGGGTTCTGTAACAAAGCAGGCTGAGCAAGTCATGAGGAGTAAGCCAGTAAGCAGCACCGCTCCATGGCCCCTGCATCAGCTCCTGCCTCCAGGTTCCTCCCTGCTTGAGCTCCTGTCCTGACTTCCTTTGATGACTATGATGTACAAGATAAGCCAAATAAATTGTTAACCTCTCCAACTTGCTTTTGGTCATGGTGTTTCATCGCAGCAATAGACACCCTAACTCAGACACCTACTTATCCTTCAAACCCCATTTCTAGTATCAGCTTTCTCATGATGATCCTGGTAACCCTAGGCTGAATGACATCTGTTTAAAAACAAACTCACATAGGAAATGCCATATTACATCCGTGTGCACATCTGCCTCCCCCACTGACCATAAACCTGCCAGGTAGGGAGAACGCGTACCTGTTGTGTGTCTGTATTGACTTGTACTATGATGCCCTGAGCCAAGGATGTGCTCAACACAGGGAGACAAGACAAGCAGCGCACCATACGCATATGCCTGCGTTCAGCCTGGGGTTTCAGACGACCACTAAACAGTATTACCTGAACTAGTTTTCCTATTGGCTTGAATAACAAAGGGGAGGGGGGGAGACAAACGTCTCATTTATCTAAAAACCAACTATCTAATTAGAAGATTTTTTCTTATATAACTAAAAATGTTTTTTAATATTTATGTATGTGTATTGCACACACCATGCTGTGGCATGCAGGTGGAGGTTCTCTCCTTCCAGCATGTGGGTTCCAGGTATTGAACTTGGGTCCTCAGCGTTGCTACTGAGCAATCTCCTTAGTCCCGTATATAAATTTTAAAAATTAAGATATAATACATACCCCATTGATCAGTGGTAGAGAATGTACCTGGGACCAATCCCCAGGAAAACAAGCATACGCGCACACAGAGAAAAGACATGTACTCCAGTGGGTTCTTTTTTTTTTAGCATATTTACAACACCATGCAATGGTGACTACTAGCCAGGATGTTTCTTATCTGTTTGAAGTGCTGAACATATCCTGGTGCCAAGGTGGGAGGAGAAAGGAGGTTACAGAGGAAGAAATGCATTCCAGGACGGGGAACAGCATGTTTGAGGGCAGGTTATTCTGGGGAAAGGGAACAGCAACATTCAAGGGCAGGTTATTCCAGGGAAATGGAATAGTATGTGGAAACGGGCAGAGTTCTGAGAAGACCCAGGATTTGGAGAACGTGGAGAGCAGGGGAGGCGGGGTTTATTGTGAGGAAATGGCTGAGTTATTTCACAGATGAGAAGGCCAAGTAGAGCAAGGTGAACTAACTCAATTAAGGCTAGACAATTCCCCTACATCAACTCACTAGAAGGAGTCTAAGGGACTACAAAAAGTACCACTGGACACGCAGATGCTGGCATGCCATTCTCAGTCACTGCCACGCCAGCGTTGGCACCGCCTTCCAGCTCCTTGTATTGCCTAAAGACACTGACTATATGAACTTTGACTGTGATAACCATTTCTCCCGTGAGTTTGCAGCTTCAGAAAGTTACCTCCAGGGCCATGATTCCATCAAAAGGTACCTGGTCACGGTAGCTTCTGTGGCCAACATCCTGAATGAAGACTTTGTCTTTTGTGGACTCCCAGGCTCAGCTATGTTTACCACGGGTCTTAAGCCTCTGTGTGACCATGAGTTGCTGCTTTCTGGGCTTCAGTATTCCCACCTGCAAAATGGGATTAGGAATTATCATCCTGGTCACCTACCTGTTGCTCTGCCCCAGACATTCAATGGGAAGCTTTCAGGGTCTCCTTGCTTCTGAAACTCCAGGGAAAGGCTAACATAGGCACTGGAAAGAAATGGGAAGACTTTGAGAATGTCCCCAAACTCCAGACTCTGAACTCTCATCTCAGTTTGCTAGGTTTCAATCCACCCGAGATCACTCAAGACACTCTAAGTGGCCACCATTTCTGCTCTCTATGGTGGGGTGGCACAGAGAAACAGCTAGGCGTGTGAGTTTTGTCAGTGAGGGCCTCTAGATTTCTGGCTTTCCCTTGGAGTTTGTCCCTGCTGTCTCCTATGGTTTCCTGGCCCCTTCCCTAGCACAGAAGAACTATCACAGTTAAGGAATCATGGCATCTGGGAAGCAGTGTGACGGTTGATCTCACAATCGACATGATAGAATCACCAGGGGAGCCGGGCGGTGGTGGCGCACACCTTTAATCCCAGCACTCAGGAGGCAGAGGCAAGGCCGATCTCCATGAGTCCAAGGCCAGCCTGGTCTACAGAGCTAGTTCCAGGACAGCAAGGCTGTTATACAGAGAAACCTTGTCTCGAAAAACAAAACAAAAAAGAGAAAGAAAGAAAAAAGAATCACCAAGGAAGCAAGGATTTGGGCATGTCTGTGAGGGGCTGGGTTTAGATGGGAAGAACCACTTTAAATGTGAGCCCATTCTCCATGGGCTGGGGTTGAAGGCTGCAGAAAGAGAAAGTGAGCAGCCCACCAAAATTTCTTTTTCTCTGCTTCCTGACTGTGGACGCAATGTGGCCAGCTCCTTCATACCCCAGCTGTCATGCCTTCTAGGCCGTGATGGGCGGTGTGCTCAAAATGTAAGCAAACTAAAGTCATCTCCAGCTGCTTTTGTCAGTGTCTGGGCACAACCAGAAAAGTGACTAATGTAGAAAACTGGCACTCAGTAGTGGGGCCACTGCCACGATAATCCTGACTTTAGGGTTTGTAAGAGTTTGGAATTGGTTTACAGGAGGAATGTGAGTTCGGAACTTTGGGCTAGAAAAGCCCTAGAATGCTAACAGACCATTCTGGTGGGAATTTGTAAAATCAGAATTCTAAATGTGGACAGTGGAGGCCCAACTCATGAGTTTTCAGAGAACAGAACTCTATTAGGAACTGGGCTGGGGGCCATTCGTGTCCTATCCTTATAAAGACTCAGGCTGCTTCTTGACTGTGTCCTGAGAACCTGAGTGAGGCAGAATTCAAAAGCAATGGACTAATGTCCATCAAACAATGGCGGGAAATTCAAGACAGGATAGTGCTCAAATTGTGGTCTGGCTGCGGTTTGCTGCTCTTAATTGGGAATACAGTTAGAGAAAGCAAAAGGAGGGAAAAATGTAAAATTTGATGAGGAATGGAATGCAAACAAGTTAAAATTTCAAATGAGGCAGGTTTGAAAGCAGCTGGAACTATTGGAATGAACTAGTGTCATCAAAAGAAACTTGGACCTCTGCACTGGAACAACAAGAGAAGGAAGAGACAATAGGAGGGAAGACTATAGGGGCTTTTAGAATTGAACTAAATGCATTTTTATTATGAGACCAAAGCAAAACTTTAGGGGGCAGGGGATGCTTAATCTTGTCAATTTGATGAAATTTGAAATCACCATGGGCATGTCTCTGAGGGACTGGGTTTAGGCAGGAAGACTCATAGCAAATGTAGGTGGTACTGTTTCACGGGCAGGGGTCCCAGACTACATAAAGACTTGTGTGTGCCCTCACTGTGAGTGCAATGTGACCAGTTGCTGTGTGCTCCTGTGGCTGTGAAAGACTGTATCTTCAAACTGTGAGCCAAAATAAATCTTTTCCCCCTTCAACTTCCTTTATCGGATATTTTGTCCACAGTACCAAAAAAAGTCAAGAACACAAGAGGTCTGGAGAAAAGGGTCCCTCAAACTTACTGATCATGAGCTTTCTTTCAGTAGCATCGCTTACAAGATGACTGCAGGACAGAACACACCAAAGACAGCAAGTCCCGCAAAGCAATTTGAAAGCAATCCTACTGCCAGTGTAAAGAGGGCCCACCAGAAGCCACCTATGCTAAGTAATAATCGGTAGACTGTGCACACTGCCCAGGGGAGCACCCACGGTTTTGCAACACAAACACTTGACATATTTGAACATGTGATGCAAAACAAAAGGCATACTAACCTTTCAAAGAGCAATGAGACCGCCAATCAATGACAGTTCTTTGTCTTTTTTAACCTGTAACTGTGATTTACTGCAAGCAGGCAAACATATCCTTTCATACAGAGATGACCAGCATAATTAGGAGCATTTGTGTAAATAATCTGAAGGCAGTTGGCTTCCAGTCCCCAGTGATTTATGCACCCCCAAGTTATTTCCGTGTGCAATTTTCCTCCACATTTTAGTTAGGAAGTATCTATCCCTGGTTTATCTGTCACCCTGAGCAAAGCTGCTCCAGATTCCAGCAGCAGTAAAATGCAGAGAGGAAATGTGTGAATGCTTGATGAAAGCCAGAATTGAAATGTCAGTAAATATCTAAATGAGAAAGAATTCGCCATCTCCTTCTCAAGACAAGTAATTAAGGGCAGCCCCCACCCTCCAAGATTTTAAGCTCCTAGGTTCCCTGGGCAAACAAATGGAAGCAAACCTTCAGTATGTCACACATTACTCAGCTAGCCATTTTGTCACCCTCATTACTGTGGTTGTTTTGTTTCTTTTACAGATAAAACAGGCTCAGGGACACTGGCACACTTTGGGGGCACACTGCTGGGTCTGAGAATGGAGTAGACAGCCTTCTACCCTATGGCCCATGGCCACTTCTCCACCTATACATACCTCCCACCATGTAAGCCCTCTGAATTCCAACAAACACTTCCCAGGTTACACCCAGAAGTCCAGAGTCATCTCACCTCAGAATCCCTCCAATTCTTCTCTTCTGTAGCCCTATATTTCCACGATTTCCACAGGTCCCTTGCAAAGGGTCATTCCCGGGAGGGGGCGTAGAACCCTGCCTCGTCCGTCCAGAATCCCGGGAATGTCTCCCAGGCTCTGGAACCGTTCACCGCTCAGCCTAGCGTCGTCGTCTCTTCGGCTGCCACCTGGCCGCCGCTGGGCTCAGGTCTGGCTTTCCTTTCTCCTCTTGGATGGGAAAACCGGGGCCCAGAGCCGCGGCAACTTTCCTAGGATACACGGTCTGGGGAGAAGCCGGTGTGGTCTACCGTCCTTTGACCACATGCGCCCCCTTCTCCAGGAGCCCGGCTCGCATTGAGTATCCGGATCCGCGCATGGCTCTCTGGACGCGCGGGGGAAAAGTTGTCAGCTGTGGCGTGCGCCTCTCACCTCGCTGTGCACTTCACCGGCCGCACGCCCACGCCCGGTCCACCTTGCACACACCCCACCCACGCCCCCTCTCCTCCTACCGCCCGCGCGCCGCCACGCAAAGCCGCTCCCGGCCGGGTCCCCGCTCGGGTCGCCGCCGCTTCCGCCCGTCCGGCGCGCAGCCTGGGGAGCGCCGAGCCATCAGAGCGCGCGGCGCGGAGCGGCGCGGGACGGCGGGGGGCGGGCAGGGCGTGCACTCTCGGCGGTGCACACGCCGGTCCAACTCTCCGGCGCGTGGGGTGCATCGCCCGTCGCCGCCCCGGTACCGGGAGGTAGAGCGAGCGCTTTGTCCGCGAGCCCGCCCGGGACTCTGCCCCGAGGAGGCAGCCGCGCCGAGTCCCCGCCTCCGCCTCTGCCCCCGGGCGGGCCGGGCCGGCCGCGGTGGGGGGAGCCAGGCTGAGGGCGAGGGTGGGGGCGGGGGCGGGCTCTGGAGGAGAGAGGAGGGCAGCAGAGGCGGCGGGAGCGCCGGGTGCCGGGCCGGGGGAGCCGCGGGCTCTCGGGAAGACGCGGATGATGAACAAGCTGTACATCGGGAACCTGAGCCCCGCCGTCACCGCCGACGACCTCCGGCAGCTCTTCGGGGACAGGAAGCTGCCCCTGGCGGGACAGGTCCTGCTCAAGTCCGGCTACGCCTTTGTGGACTACCCCGACCAGAACTGGGCCATCCGCGCCATCGAGACCCTCTCGGGTGAGCACTCGCGCTACCCACACCTCGCCTCGCCGGCTCGGGACGGTGGCAGCGGGGAGGCCGAGCCCCACGGGCCGCGCCCGCCGCGACTCCCGCGCCCGCACGCTCACTTCCACGCACCAGCCCCGCGCGACTCTGGTGGCGGGCGGGCTCCGGGACGGCCGGCTGCCCTGCCCCCACAGCGGGGGTTACCCTAGACCCAAGGGCCTCAGACTTGGGGCGACCCTGTGTTCCTCCGGGGGTCCCAGGGCTCACTGGCTTCCTAGGAGCGCCCCTGGCGTGCCCAGCTGCTCCCCGGAGCTTCCCCCGCCCCCACCTTTGCAGAGCCCCCTGTTTTCCTTTTCTCTGACCCTTCTAGTGCCCTCTTTGCCAGGGGCCCCCAAAATCCAGCATCTCCTCCCCTCCTGGCCAGACCTTCCTTCTTCCCATGCCTCGTGCCAAAGACCTTGCCCTCTGCCGTCTCCCGAGCTGCACTCTCCTTTTCGAGACCCCCCTCCCGTCTCCTGGCCCCCCACTTTCAGCAGCTCCTCGACTTTACCTACTGAACCCTTCGAGGTCCCGGGGTTCCCCCTACCCGGCCCTTGCCGGACCGCACATCTCCCTCGGTCTTTTCCCGAAGCTCACTTCCCTCTCGCTGGTCTCGGAAGCGCTCCTATTTTTCCCTGAATTTTTTGTCCGATTTTATTGAGAAGAACTCGGGGCTGGGGGCTTTCCGCCTCCCGTCTCCCCGCCTCCTGCTCGGCCAGAAGCACCTTTTTACGAGGTACCCTGTCTCAACTCGGTGGGGGCCCGGGCTGAGAACCGGGAAAGAGGCGACCGGGGGGCCCGCGAACGCGCTGGAGCCCAGACGGGAGTCGGAGCGCGACTCTCGCCTGCGCGCGCGTTCCCAGCTCGCATACCGCACACGCACGCGACGGGCCACGATCCCCTGGCCTGCGACCCCCCGACTCCGCAGGGAACCCCTTCCTTGGAGACCTATGCAGCGGGGTGGGCTGGCGAGACCTGGGGGTCACCCCAAAGTAGGCGGCCGCAGAGCTCGGGTCTCCTGTGCGTGTCCCCGGGCCCCGCTGGCAGGGAGGGCGGTGGGGTAGGGGTGGGGGGCGAGCGCCCTGGAACCTTGGGGTCCTCGGGTGGCGGAATGGGGAGCTGGGGGCCGGAGAAGCCGGGACGCGCCAGCCTTGCAGCTTGAGTTTCAAATGAGCTCATCTTTTCAAATTGGCGCCGCTCTTTATTAAATGTGTTTTTCCGGTTATGCCACCCACAGCTATACCTGGGGTCGGAACCGGGCTTGTGCCCTTCCCACCTCCTCCGCCACCCGTGGCGCCCACTTTTCATCCCAGTTGGCGCTAAATTCGCCCAGCTGCGCGGCCGGGTGGAGGACCCCTTGAAGGCTCCAGAAGGCGGAGCCCGAGCACGGAGTAGTGTGCCTAGACCCCCGCGGGTTTGACTCAGGGAGGTTCTGAGTACTTTAAATTTCTGTTTTAAAGGTAAAGTGGAATTGCATGGGAAAATCATGGAAGTTGATTACTCAGTCTCTAAAAAGCTAAGGTAAATATATTTTGCCTAGTTTCCTTTTTCTAACTCCCCCCCCCCTCCGCGATTGGTTTTCCATACGTATAACTAAAAAAAATATGGTCAACTTCAAAAAATGTATGTTTTTTTAAAAGGGCTTCTGTTTGTTTGTTAGTGGAGATACATAGCTTAGAAAGTTATTATTCTTTTATTATTTTACTTTCATTATATAAGGTGTTTTCTGTGCTTGCAAACTGTTTGGTGCCTAATTAGGGGCCGGGATGGAGAACACTAGGTAGATTCAGTTGGCTGTGATCGTTTAAGTTGTTTATCATAAATTGCCTTTCACCGTGAACTCCCTACTGCCATCCCTACCCCCAGCACAATAGCAAACTTCCTGGGAGATGTTAAGAGTAAATATTTACTGTGTCAGTTGAATTGCTTAACTTGACCATGCGACTAATTACTTTTTTTTTTGCATAGTTTAGTGACGAATAATAAAATAATTCAGTAAATAAGGGGCCAGTATTTTGCGTGGTATTCTAAAGGAGTAGGTTGTTTGTATGGGATGCAGGGAGAAGCCAGTCTTCAGTAACTGAGGCAGAGGAGCTGTGCTCCTGAGCATTTGCTGTTACTGTTGCATTAGAGAAACGCTGGAAAATAACAATGTCGCGGTGAAGTCGTTAGTTAACTATTGTTACCGTAGGAGTAAAGCGTTCTGTGGGGGCTGGGTTTCTCCAGTGATTTGCTAAGGAAGAATGAAGGAGAAAATCTTTGTGTAAAGCTCATTGTGGACTTTAAATTGGGAGGGGGTTGTTTACCTCCTCCCACGTGTCCTGACTTACTTTATAGCCATTAAGGAAGTTTATTTGCATTCGTCATTAAGTATGTGAGTTGGGAGGCTAAGTCTCATTTTCCACCTTCTTAGTCAGAGGTTAAGGCGCAGAATTGAGAACATTTTAAAACAAATTGATATTATAAATACTTGGATGTGCTGGAGGGTTTTAAAAATATCGTGTGCTTATTTCCACATACGTTTTAATGTAATGGAATCTCTGTCTGTGAATGCCTGTGCACCACATTAGAAAACTGTTTTAATACTTTTGTTTTAGAAAAAGTTAAGAATTAATGATTTGCAGTTTGGGTTGTATTACTGAGTGGATTCTTCTGTTGAAAATGTATAGTAGGCTTTCTGTAAATTGTTCTGAGTTTATGTGGTTTCCTTCAGTATTATTATTATCATTTTGGGGGATGGGTAAGGGAATGTCTTCTGAGATGCTAAGTATTTACTGTAAGTTTAAACCATTCGTCTCTCAACAGTTGAAGTTTTGATGAATACTGTTAAAAAGAACCACTGAGAATGTTTAATGTACTATGTATCTCTAAATATTTCATTCTGTTGGCTGTCTAGCTCTTGTGAATTCTTTTGGAGGTCAAAATTAGCAAAAGTCAATAGATTTGTAATTGGGGTTATTTGATGTCCCCTTATTGCATGATGCAGTATATATCCTTTAATTTTCAAAATAAGTGAAATGCTAGCTTATTTAAAATTTTTAGGATCACCCAGAACTTAGTAACAAAAAGACTATCTTGGCTTTTTCTTTTAAAATGCAGAGGTTGTTTATATTTTGACTGAAGTGTCACTTAAGTAATTTTATTCTGCCATAGCTCGAAAATAGTCATGTCACAAGTTTTAGTATAAATTAAACAGTCGAGGGCTTATATAGTCCTAGGAATAAATGGATTTCTTTGAACATGTTGGTGATATTAAATAACCAAGAGGAAGACCCTAAGAGCCTGCCATGTGGTTGACTACACCTGAAGACAATTAATAAACCAAAGGCATGGGTAGCAGCTGATGGAGAGAGTGGCACTATTTTTTGACTGATGGTTTTAATCTTTTTCCTCCCCCTTTATTTCAAATACAGAAGTTCCCTACTTGCACTGCCACTTAAGGGAGAGAAGGCTAAACTGGTTGGAATTGGTTAACTAGGCTCAGCCCTTCTGGGCACAGCCACGCTGGTTGCTTTAAAAAACCAGAATACTGTGACATTTAAGACCAAAGCTTTCATGTTATACAGTGATTGTTTTATTGTTCTTTTGCTGCCTTTCCATGCAAATTGACAAGTTGGAAGTAAATTTGTGAACATTTGGTCAGTTCTATATGTGGTTTTTGTGTTCTGTGGAGCACAGGGAAAACAAGATGTCCTCTCTCTTTACCTCCTTGAGAAATGATTCAGTGATTGAGTGCTAATTTTTTTTAATATCGTGCTTGTCTCTTTGAATTCTCAGGAAGCTGTTTTAATACCTACGTTCCCAATAGGAACATAGGTGTCGTTTTTTTTTTAAAGCTGATGATAGTTTGTAAGATGTTTTAATCTTCATTTGTGGCGTTATTGGCATGTTATTTGCTTACCATTGGGTCTTTTGTTAAATCACATAGCATCATTTTATACACGTGGCTACACCATAGACAGACTAGACACTACGGTTTTTTTCTCAGCCACCCTGGAGTTGAGAATTTTTTTCTCTTTGCTACTTATGTTTCATCCATTTTAAGTGCAGATTGTTGGACAGTAAGCCATACATATCATCTATTTCTCTTGCATTCTACTTGGTTTCAATATGCTGAATAAAAATCTTTGGATTGTCTTCTATATTCATATAGGACCTGTGGGTTAGAGAGGGAAAAAACTGATAACTTTAAAAGTGCTGTGAAAAGTTCCAGAAACTTCCTTGGTAGAATTTTTATTTTGGGTGCTGCTGAAAATACACTTTAAAAGTCCCATATACACACATGTACACATATTGGATAAATGGTTTTGATCCAAGACACGCTGACTTGACTGTGCTTTTGTACCTAAAGTTGAATGATTCTGTGCAAAACACAACTTTAGAAAAAAAAATGCAGTATCTACCCACTTCTAGGAAGTAGCTGATTGATGCCATTTTCACTGGGACAGTCAAATGCTCCGAGGTGCTGTAGGGAAGCTATGAATCTGTCTTTCATGGCTTAGAAATCAGTAATTGTGTTCTCCAATGCAAATGAATTTGGTCTCCTATAGGAATGCTAAAGAAAACAGTATCCCAATTGTATTTTGCTTCTATGTACTACATTGTGTATAGCTGAATTAAATACCAACCCCCCCAAAAATCCACCCAACTTCAAGTCCTCCCTGTAACAAAGGCTTTTTCTGCATTAATTTTCAAATTTTCTAGAAACAGAAAGACTTTATTAGTTTTACGTCTTATAGGATTCTTCTAATTCAAGAGTTTGTTGAATTAGAAATTAATGGTTGGACTTAATTACATATGTGGAAAGATTAATACAGTGCCATATATGTTATCAAACTGTAAAGTCACTTTGATTTAGCTTTGAAGTTGCAGTTACACATTCTCAAAAAGGTGAATTTTTATATTCTAGAAAACACATTTTCCTGATCTTTAAGAAATAGGTATTAGGGTTGGAATAGAAATGGTAAAAAGAAAAAAAAAATTCTTGCTATTTAGATAATAATGTAGACGTAAGATGTTTTTAAGAGGCTAGTATTTAACTTTTCATAAACATTAAAAACTAATGAGGTCTACAAATAAAGTATATCATTTTCCTTTATTTTCTAATTCAATATTACTATTGAATTAGATTGGTTTTCCAATAGTATCAATTTTAAATTGAAGGCAGCAATTTGTAGAGGTATTTAAATTCTTAAACCTTAGTTCTAAAAGAGAATTGATTATTTAGTCCATCTGCTACATTGTACTTTTCAATAATAACAAGGTTTATTTGCAATTACAGAGAATAAGATGACCCTTTAGAAGTTGTGTGTTTCATTATGTTAAGCTGAGGTGGTCATTTGATGGATGAGGGAAAATTAATATTTGAAGAAAGCCTTTTATATGTAATGGTCTGAAGTATATTTTCTTTAAGAAATGATTTTATATTTTAAAATACTTAAAAGAGATTAGAAGATCAAAACTAACTACATGTGAAAATTATTTCACCATTTAAAGTAAACAATATTTTTATGTGTGTGTGTAGGTTGCTTTTCAAGTTCCTTAGTGGGTTGAAGAAGAATGTTAATGATGCTGAATTGTGCGTAAAAGGATAGAGATTAGGGTATATTTATAACAAGACAGAAAAGCTGTAAAAATAGATTTCTCCTAGAACTATTTATAAATGTTTGATATTTTCTAAATATCTGCTGTCTACAACTGGACCACTATTCCAGGTCTGCTAATGAAACCATCAAAAGTAGATGAGCAATTGGTCATGTACAAATGTATGTATCTTCCCTCTGATTCACTGGGGTGTGTGCGTTTTGTGGGGGGGAGGGGGCGGTAGTTTTACATAGATCAAGTAGTAAGAGAAAGGGGAGGTCCTTAATTGAGCAGCCATTACTCTGAGTTTCAGTCCAGACAAAGCTAATGAAAATCACCAGACGATTGAAACCCACAGAGGAAGTCACGTGTAACGGCACAGTCCCTGCGAGATGCCTGCCACTTACAGGTGCCTTCACTCCTGGCAGTCAAGGCACAGACACCTGCAGTGGCATTTTCAGTGAGCCCATGGCTGAGTCGACTGTCCAGTGCAAAAACTCCCCTCCTTCATTTCTCTCCAGTTCACTTCTGTGGTGGCTTTCACAGTCTGTCACACACACACACACACACACACACACACACACACACACACACACACACCAACCAACACGCACACACTTTTCTTTTTTAAACACAGGGTCTCCTAATGCAGTCCCAGCTGTTCCTGAGCTTGTGAAGCTCTTTGCCTCAGCCTCCCAAATTGCTGGGATCATAGGCACACATCGCAGTGCCCAGCTTTTGAAGTGTGTGGTAGTGCATGCGCACTTCCATTTAGAAATGCTGTCCTTAGGAGGGTGTTTTGTTGTTTTTGCACAGCCGGTGCTGAATCAGTTCTCTTAGAAACAGCATAGAATTTGGAGCTGCTCAGAAACCATGAGTTTCAAAATGTATTTTGAAAGATTATATTTAAACACCATGAATGTATTTTCAGTTTTTCTTTTTTCTTCTTCTTCTTCTTCTTTTTTTTTTTAATGAGACCGGTGGGCTTTGGCTAAACTAATTTTTAAAAATGTGTGCTTTGAAACATCTCGTCAAAGGCATAATATCTCAAACTATGACCGACTCCTTAATTTGAGGACAGGAGAGTTCTATTTAAGACGGCATGCCTGAACAATTGATTAGTCAGGTTTTATCTTTTTGTACTCAAGGGGAAGAGCAAATTAGTTTGGGGAACGTTCAAACAATGTCAATGAAGAGATGCTAGCGGACAAACAGCAAATACCTACCAGTAAAGAAAGATACCCCCTCCCCCACTTACTGCCATTGAAACATTTTAAATCTTTTACTTTATAATTTGGCTTGATGCTTACAAACTTATAATTTTCATTTGGTGGTATGGATGGTATGGGTTCTATTTTGGGCAGCAAATTGCAGAGTGCTCAGAATTATTTTTAAGGTTTTTACTTTTCCTGTTTTGATTATGGATTTTAGTCTGGTTACTTCATAAAATAAGGGAAAGAAATTATTTTCTATTGCAGAAAACCTTAGGTTCTGTTTCTTTCACTGCCAAAGAGGAGAAAAATAAAATACAAGAATGTGTCTTTAATTTGGTTCAGAGTTGGATGGCGTGTTGATGTGGACTATACGTAGAGTGGAAAAGGATGCTTCTGCATTAGAGGGGCGGTCCTTATGTCCGTCATTTCAGGATATCTCCTCCTGAAGCAGTGATTCCCACCCCCGGTAATCTGCATTCTCGAGGTGCATTTTTTTTTTTTTTGCTTATTTTTTGGATCTTCTCATTGTTTATGTCCTCACACTTTTATTTCCTGAAATTTGCACTCTTATAATCACCGTTTTCCTAGTCTGTCAAGTAGGCATTTTAATAAGTTCAGCAAGTGATGTCTAAGGTTTGGATACACACTTTTAAGTATTATCAACTCTTCCTACATCTTGAGCGTTTGTTTACCTAGTAAACAGAAAAGCTTGTATGGAACCATTGCAACAAGAGGGATGTTTGCAGTTTTCTCGTGTATTTATTTAATGCATAAGTGTGAATTTGCCTTGGGGAGAAGCTTGTGCTTTAGAATTACTAGAGTTTTATGAGCTGGTACTGTTATGAGCACAGTACTAAAGAGCATCGTGTGAGCTGTATTACCTGTGGCTGCGTCTTCAGTTCATGCGGTAAAAAAGCTGTTATGGCCTCTTTGACAGAAAATCAACTTTTCCTAAGTAAGATTTGGAGAAGAGGAAAGATGGACCAGTCCTTTTCTTACATGAGGAAACTTAGTCTTAGAGAAGTAGAGAAATTTGTCTGAGGCAGAGAAATACATTCAGTGATAGGGACGAACCCGGGGAAGGGCTCTTTCACTGATTCTTACAGAGTGCTTCCTTAACATTTCGTTTTAAATTAATTCACCGAAAGTTTTGGAAAGCCCAGATGCCATTTGGGAACTCTAGAAATAGAGAAGTGCCCTTTTGTAACTACCTTATTCTTAGTGTGGTCTGGACGAGCCGCTCTTTGTTAACGCTGGCTTATCAGAGTTATTTATTTATTTATTTATTTATTTATTTATTATTTATTTATTTATTTATTTTCAGAGACAGGGTTTCTCTGTGTAGCCATGACTGTCTTGGAACTCACTCTGTAGACCAGACTGGCCTTGAACACACACAGATCTGCCTACCTCTGCCTCTCGAGTGCTGGGATTAAAGACATGGGCAGGCATGTCGTTTTAAAAGCAGCGTTAATCCCTGCTTTCAACTTACCAGACAGTATTTCTGCTGGCTTGTTTTGGCTCTTGTTTATACTGTTGCATTTTTCTAGTGGTCGCATCCTTTGTATTAAGAAATAGGACAGTGCTAAGAAGGGCGGTCTTCACTGGACATGGTGGCACAGGTCCTCACTGGGCACAGTGGCACAGGTCCTCACTGGACACGGTGGCACAGGTCCTCACTGGACACGGTGGCACAGGTCCTCACTGGACACGGTGGCACAGGTCCTCACTGGGCACAGTGGCACAGGCACAGGCAGGAGGGACTCGGCGGGTTAGAAGCCAGCCTGTCTGCATAGCAAGTTTCAGGGCAGCCAGGACCACATAGAGAGACCCTGTCCCAATATACCATAAAACAAAAATAGGACATTTCTCTCAACATTTGAGCCACACAAGTTAGGCACTGACTTTAGCTCTGGTCAAGACTGTGCCATTTGGTAAAATTCAAGAATTCACCTGGTGGGCTCCTCGTGGCTCAGCTGCTTGCAGGAGGCAGCGCTTTGCTTTCTTTGAGTTGGTAGGAGCTGCCAGTCTCTCATAGATTCACCATAGAGCCAGTCTTTTTCCCTTTGCTTCATTCTCTACACAGAGTAAGGTTTCCCCCCTGCTGTGAGTATGAGCAGAGGTGCCACCAATGGAGTCGAGTTCTCGATGGCATCCTCAGTAACTAAACGTGTGTGAGTTGCCCTTCGTCTCTGCGTTGTAATGTTTTCCTGAATCTTGTTTCATTTCTGTGGACTCTCAGGGTGGTAGTGGTGGTGGGATTGAGGGTGGAGTTATGGAGAAAAAAAGTAGGTGAAGGGTTATTTCCAACTCTTGTACAGTCCAGGACGGGATGTGGCATTTTCTATGGAATTGTGACTCAGAAGATGGGGGAGAGGAAGAGAGTAACTAATAATTACGGAGTGGTAGCTGCTATATATGCTAGGCACTGGGCTCGGCCTTCCAGGCCTCCCAGGCCTCCCGCATCCCCACCACCACCCCACCCACCCTGAACCTAACCCTGTTAAAGACTGGGCTGTGAACCTTCAGACTCTAAACAGATCCTTTCACCGGACCGAACTGCTTCATTCAAGGGCTATAATATCTTTGCAGCTGTGTGTCTATCTCGACTAGACTAACAGCATCTAGTCAGCGAATAGAGATTAGCTTTGTATGTTACCCCTGTCCGCAGTGGGTATGCCGAGAACAGAGGGGGCTGAAGTCTGGTGTATTCATAGTTTAGTGCAGCTGAAAGCCAGTTATGTGAGTATGGTGGCTTGTGCTTGTGCTTCCGTCACTCGGGAGGTAGAATCAGGAGCACCAGGTCATTGTGGGCTACATAAGGTCCTGTCTCAGCAACCACACACACAAAAGATAGAAAGAAATTGAAAGTGTTGGTCATGATTTGAAGGAATTTTTTAAAGTAGTCCTAGAGTAGAGAAATTTCTAATTACGTAAAAGGGAGTAAGTGCTTAAAAAAAAACCAAAAACACAAAATGATTGTAAAGTTAACTACAAGGGCACACACGTGTCCATGATCCATGTACTTGAGGTGCAGAAGTGTCCAATACTTCTTACCTCATTAGTTCATTCAGCTGTATTTTTAAAAAATGTTTATAAGTTGGGAAAGGGAATTACAGAATCCTATTTTTATTTATTATAATTTTTAAAGATTTATTTATTATATATACAATGTTCTGCCTGCATGTGTCCCTGCAGGCTAGAAGTTGGCACCAGATCTTATTACAGGTGGTTGTGAGCCACCATATAGTTGCTGGGTATTGAACTCAGGACCTCTGGAAGAACAATCAGTGTTCTTAACCGCTGAGCCATCTCTCCAGCCCCATTTTTAAATCCTATTTTTAAAGCAGGTCATCTTATTAACATTAGGAAATCTTGAGCCAGGTGGTGGTGGAGCACATCTTTAGTCCCCGTTCTTCGGAGGCAGAGTCAGGCAGATCTCTTTGGGTTCAAGGCTAGCCTGGTCTACAAATTGAGTTCTGGGATATCCAGGTCTACACAAAGATGTCTTTAAAAAATATTAAAAAAAGAAAAGAAAGGAAACTTTAAGCCTTTCAGATGTGGAGGCACAGGGATGAAGATCTGTGTCTGTCTTTAAACCGGTACTTAAAGTATGTCTTGCATTTGTGGCTATTTTTTTCTTTAGTGACATGAGACTTAAGTTACAGTCATATCACCAATGAAATGAGATGTAAAGGCTTTGTCTCCTGTAGAGGAAGGTCTTGCATTTTTTAGCCATAAGATAATATGAAATGTGTCAAATTATAAAGGATAATCCCTTTCTCAGTTAAGAACCTGAATGAAGCCAGCTCAAGGTATCAGCAGATAGATCTTAAATACTGGCCTTTCCCAGTGCATGCAGCCTGTCAGCGGCTGAGTGAGAGGCCTGCAAATGCAGCTCTGGGCTTTTGTCCGGCTGGGGACCCTTTCCTTTAGTGCTCCCTCCTCTCTGGTGGGAAGACCTTGGAAAATGAATGTTTTTCTTCATCATTGTATACATAGAGTTTTGAAGGATCGTGCTTTGTGTCTCTATTTGTCCCATGTAGATGATGAAAGATTCACCCAGAAAAAGAGTTTAGTCCTTTAATTTATTAAGGAGGGAAGGAGGAAGGGAGAAGAGCAGCTGCCTCAGAAACAGAGGCAGCCGGGTCGCTGCAGCCTGTGGTGCCGCTGTGTGTGTTCTGTAACTCCAGGGTGAGGACAGTCGATGCTTCCAGAGCGGCCAGGGCTGAGCAGCTCTGCCCCCTTTCTTCCTCCAGTGTGACTGGCCTGCTCACAAAAGGTTTCTTTAAGGCCCTGCACTGACCCCTTCCTTTCCTGCTGCTTTCCCTTGCACTTTGTGGGGTGCTAGGTTGGCTAGGTTGCAGGCCCGCTGTGTACTCTAGCCCCAGTGCCCCTCATTGCTGAGGTTTGGGGCAGCTCAGGAGGCACGTGTGTGCTTGCTCAGTGTGTTGGAATGTATGGTCTCTGTGGCACACACTTCCTTGGATTGGTGCAGCCGACACACAGGCTTCAAGGGGCGTGGGGCCACACACTGCAGATTTTTTTGTAAGTGGTTGAGAGATTGGGAAAGAGTTTCTCCATGCTGAAGGTTTTTCCCGAAGTGCAGTTGCATTCATCCTTTGCAAAAGGAAAACATCGCTTTCATTTCCTTGTTAATTACTGAAGGGTAGAAAAGAGATCTGGGGCCGTGTTAATCATCTGACTTCTAATCCAGCCAGCCTTTCCCTCCCTTCCTCTTTGACTGACAGTGATGCCTCTGAGCAGGACTCTGACACTGTTTGCTGGGACACCTGAGAATAAGGAAATCAAGAATTTTAGAAATATAAGACCTGTTCCTCCTTTTAGAGAATTAAAAGAGTTTAATGGCTTACGATTTTTAAATCGTAATTTTAAATTTTAGCTGCTGTTACTCTTAAAATTTTTACACATCTTGTTTATTCATCATGAAATCTATAAGATGTCAGAGGCTCTGACTGCTCAGTTATTTGAATAAGACAGATTGTTAAAAGGGTTTTGTCTTTAGGGGTGTAGAGGCAGGGGACAGGCAGTTGTTTCTCATCTTCAGAGTTTTGCCTGGGAAAAGTTAGTTCTTTTGTTCATTGATGATTTTTATAATGGTTTGATAAGTGTATCTGTTTCAGCAATGCTTTCAAAACAATGTTAATATGCCAAAATTGATTTGTGGCTTTAGATTTTTTCTCTTTTGCTACAGGGTGTTTCATTAAACCTGAAGCTATACTGGCTGGCCTGCAAGTTGCAGGTGTCCCAAATACTTGTTTTGTCAAGCCACCTAAAATCTCTGTAAATACAGGATGTATATATATTGACTATATAACATTATCTTGTTTGTGTGTGTGTGTTACATAATACAGGTTCATTTGATAAAAGAAATACAGCACTCCATTTCTATTTAATTGGAGGAGCATGGTTCCCATTTCTGATCAACATCAGAGCACCTATAACAAGTGCTCTAAATCACACCCTAGTAAACGGATTCTCTTATGTCTGGCAAATACTTTACAATTTTATTTTACATTTGTGAGTGTGTATGTATATATGTGGGCATGCAGTAGAGGTCAGAGGGCAATCTACAGGGTTCTGTTTTCTCCTACCTGGGTTCTGGGGATCTGACTGAGCTTTTCAGGTTGGGGGGCAAGCATCTTTGCAGTGTGGTTTGTCCTCCGTAGTCTCGGGCATTGCAACACTTGATCCCCAGTTGGTGGCATTCTTTGGAGAGGTGTAGGTGCTTCAGCCTTGCTGCAGGATAAAAACAACAAAAAACAAAACAAAAGCAAAAAAGCCTTAACTGATTGGAGTTGGTCTTTGAGATTAAAAAGACTTTCCTACTTCTAGTTTGCTTTCTCTGCTTTGTGCTGTGGTTGGGGATGTGAGCTCTGACATCCTGTCCCCACTGCAGTGTTTGCCACTTGCTTCCATGTGTCCCCACCATGGACTCTCATCCCTCTGGAACTGTAGACCAAGGTAAGCCCTTTCTTCTTCTGTCAATTGCATTTGGTCGTGGTATTCTATCATAGCGACAGAAAAGTGACTGCCGTAGCCACTGCGCGATCTCGCAAGCCCTCATTTACACTTCTGGAGATATGAACTTGAGTCACTCTGTTCTTTGTCTACTATAAAGCAAATGGCTTTATTTTTAAAATATTTAAGACAGGGTCTTGCTATGGAACCCTATCTGGCCTGGGATTTGAAATCATCCTATACCTGCTTTCCCAAATGCTAGGAAGACAGGTGTGCCTCATTACTCCTGGAAAAGGCAGATTATTTTGAAAGTAAATATACCAGTGGAGAAATAATATTGATGAAAAGCGGTGCCTTTAAATATGTTCAAAGTGATCAGGTTAGCATTGTACTTTGTGTGTTTTCCGTCGAGGAAGTTGAAGGCTGTCTGGATTTTGTTCTTTGGCTCTAGGTGCAATAAATACTCATTAATGGCAAACTAGAAACTGTTGACTTAAGAGACATTTTCAGAAAACAAAAATAAAAACCACTCTGAGGTCCGGGATGTAGCTCAGTCGGTAGAGTGCTTGCCTAGCGTCAGGAAGCCCTGGTTCAGTCTCCAGTATTGCATAAACCTGGGGTGATGGTTTCCCTGCTATCCTAATGTTGCAGAGGGGAACCACCAGAAGGAAGTCTGTCTGCCTTGTAGGGAGTCAGAGGCCAGCTTGTTTGTGTCAAAACACATGCAACTCTGAAAGCTGGAATTACACTTTTTGTTTTGTTTTGTTTTTTTTTTTTTTTTTTTTTGAGACAGGTCTTTTCTGTGTAACAGCCATGACTCTCCTATGTAAACCAAGCTGTTCTTGAACTTAGAGATCCACCTGCCTCTGCCTCTCCAGTGCTGGAATTAAAGGCATGTGCCACGGCGGACATTGCAATTACACTTTAAAAATGTATCTTGTAGTGTAATTCACAAGCATGAAGAAACTGGTCACTGTACAGTAGTGTCTTAGGATTTCTTTTGTCTTTTTTCTTTTTATTATGTATACAGTATTCTGCCTGCATGTATGCCTTCAGGCCAGAAGAGGGCACCAGATCTCATTACAGATGGTTGTGAGCCACCATGTGGTTGCTGGGAATTGAACTCAGGACCTCTGGAAGAGCAGCCAGTACCTCAGAGCCATCTATTAGCCCCTTAGTTAGGCTTTCTGTTGCTGTGAAGAGACACCGTGACCATGGAAACTCTTATAGAGGAAAACATTTAATTGTGGCTGGTTTATAGTTTCAGAAGTGTAGTCCTTTATTGTCATGTTGTGAAGCAAGGCAGCAAGCAGGCAGACATGGTAGTGGAGAGGTAGCTGAGGGTTCTACATCTCGATCTTCAGGTAACAGGAAGTGAACTGTCCCACACACTGGGCACAGCTTGAGCATATGAGACCTTAAAACCTGCCCCCAAGGTGACACACTTCCTGCAACAAGGCCACACCTGCTCCAAGACTACACCTCCTAATAGTGCCACTCCCTGTGGACCAAGCATTCAAACACATGAGTTTATGGGACCATTCCTATTCACACGTGGTAAGATGAAAACCATGTCCTCCAAGGCTGCAGTTAGCATAGCTCAGATGCCTCTTTGGAAGTTCAGGATCCACAAAATGGCCAGCTCCATTTTGCAGGGCAAGGTGGTGGGGAGAGGAGGGAGGCCTGGCCTTGGGCCACATGTCTTTTCATTTTTTAAAGAGAGGATCTTGCTGTGTTACTATGGCTGGCCTGTGTAAACTAGGATGCCGTTGAACTCACAGAGATGTACCTCTTGCATGCTGGGATTTAATGCATTAATATCACCAGTCTTGGTTTGAGCTGGTCTTCTGAACTTAAAACTTGTTTTGAATTGCTATGTAGACCAACCAGGCTGGTCTTGAAATCATGGAGATTCACCTGCCTCAGCCTTCCGTGCTGGGATTAAAGGAATGTGCTACTACTTCTGGCTTTGAACTTTAAAATTTTGAATTTCCTTGAATTAAGCCATTCGTGCACGCATGCACATACACACATACACACACGCACACACATACACGGTCATGTGTTCCTGTTTGTGGAGGCCAGAGTGCAACCTGGGGTCTTCTTGGGCACTGTTTACCTTGTTATTTGAGAGTCTTATTATTGGCCTGGAACTTGCCAGGTAGGGTAGGCCAGCCAGTCTGCCTCCCCAGTGCTGTGGTCCCAGATATGAACCCCCATAACTATGGATTCTGGGGCTCCAACTCAGACCTCCATGCTTGCCAGGCCAAACCTTTGCTGACTGAGCTGTCTCCTAGCCTTTTGGACCCTAACTGGCTACATCAGAATTGCTAGAAATAGCTGTGCCTTGAAGAGTTTTGTTGTTGTTTGTTTGTTTGTTTTTTAAACAAATTTACTAAAATGAAGTCACAATAATGTCACTTGCTTACATTTTTATTTCTCCCCCTTTCTCTTCCTCATTTTCATTGTGAGGGGAAAAGAGTTAAAATATTTTATGTCTTTGTTAAGAGCCTTTTCAGTTTTTTGACTGACTCTTTGGTGTAGGTGGAATTGGCATATACTCATGGGTAGTCTAAGGACAGCTTGTTTGGATTATGAGGTGGCTGCACTGTGCATAGACCAGGAAACATGCAGAAGATGATTCAGATTGGTGGGGGTCGCAACAGGCTTTGGAAATCACTCTTTAAAAAAAAATTAAGGTAGCCTATGGGTGATGGTGCACAGCTTTGATTCCAGCACTCAGGAGGCAGAGGCAGGCAGATCTCCGTGAGTTTGAGGCCACTGTGGCCTACAGAGTAAGTTCCAGGACAGCCAGGGCAACACAGAGAAACTGTCCTGAGAACAAAACAAACAGAAATTAAGGGTAATTCAGCTTTTGCTTTGTAGTATTTGAAGCAGGGTTTCGCTGTGGAGTTTTGGCTAGCTTGGCGCTCTTTGCTGTCTTTGATCCTCTCTGCCTGTTGAGTGCTGGGGTTAGAGGTTTGCTCTGTCACACCTGGCTCACTGTTAGATTTATAAAGTCTCGCGTAATTATGTGAAAACTCAATTCCTCCTGTTGGTATTTCTGTCTAAAACGCAAGTAACAATAAAAATTTGAGTTACAGGAGAAAACCGCTTGAACACAAACAATAACACTCCTCTTTCTGCAGTCTAATTCCTGCCCCCTTGGTCGAGGCCTCCAGTTAAATGCTTCCTCTTATAAGCTGCTTTGTCGCAGTGTCTGTTCACAGCAGTGAACTAGTAATTAAGACACGAATTTCCTATTTCTAGTGGTTTTGTAAATGGAATAAACCTTTATGCTGTGGAACTTTCAAAAGTGTCCAATTTTGGAAACTTCAGATTTCATATTTTTTCGATGAGGTTTGCTCAACCCAGCGCAGAGGCTTCGAGAGTCCTGTAACAATTCAGACAAGGGCAGTGTAGCATTGGGGGGGGGGGGACAGCCAGCAGCTCTTAAAGGTTAGGCTCATGAAGCAAGATGCTGTCGGGTCCGTATTGATCATCTATTGCTATGGACAAATTAACCCCACATCAGTGCTTTTTTTTTTCTTTTTTTCATCAGTGCTTTCAAACAGCAAAATTTGCTATCTGTCTCACTCCTTTTGTATGGGTCAGGAACGTGGAAGCTGTATGGCTAAGATTTTCAAGAAACTACAGTCAAGTACCGGCTGGAGCGGCTATCACCTGAAGGCTCAGTTGTGGCTCAATCTGTGGAGGCCCCTGTCGGCACAACCTGTTTTTTCCTCTGTTTGGATGGCGACAGCAGGCTTCCCCAAAGTCAGTAACACAGCAGGGTCACCAGCTGCCTTCTATGACCCCCCCTTTTATTAGACGGGAGACTCTAGGTCTGGTTCACACTCTCGGGGTGGTGAGTGTCAGGGTGTTTGCACACCCTCCCTCTATTAGACAGGAGACACTAGGTCTGGTTTACACTCTCAGGATGGTGAGTGTCAGGGTGGCCACTTTGGGAGCAGTGATGGTATTCATCGGGAAGAGCCAACAAGCAGATGCGAGTTTCCTTTGTGACTGACACCGAAGGGCGAGAATGGTTACAGTCACGTTTACAGTTAGCGCCTTTCAGAGTGAAACTGGACTCCTCACGAACCATGGTTGTACCAGTTGCTGGCTACGAGTCCTGTTGACTTCTCCAACACCTGTAGGAAGAGTCTGCTATCTCTGTTTCAGAAGTGGCGGAATGAGACCCAAGTTTTTAGTGCCTCAGGCAAGGACACGTCTTTAGTTCTCAACCTCTGTGAGGTTTTTGTTGTTGTTATTTTAACCTTCCCTGAAGGATGATTTCATTTAGATCCCCTTTTGTAAAAATAAGTATTCCCTCTCTGTCTCACCTGGAAGAGCTGGTGTTTTAAATGCCTAATTGAAAGTACAAAAACACTTTTCTACTATCAGGAAGGATGTTTGTTACTTCTCTGCCAGCAGCGAAGAGTTCTTTTTGCTATTTTTGTAACTGGGTGAGGTCTGATTTCTCCAGAATTACGCCATACTGTGGTTAGCCATGGCCTACGAGAGGAAAATAGACTTACTCTTTAAAATCATTGGTTTTCTAAGAAATGTGCCGTTTACTATCCAAATATGAACGCCTTTCTCAAGCAGAACGTAGTGGTCACTGTGGTATCAGACATGTGAAGTTTTCTCCCCAACTAAAAAACTAAAGCCATGGGGTCCTCAGAACTTTGCCCCTACCTTTACTACACTGTAGAAACACACTGTGAACACATCTTGACTTTTTTTTTTTTTTTAAGAAATTGGTAGTATTTAGAGTTGTCTTTGACAGCGTAAGTCGGGATTGCAGCACGCTAGACAAATGTAGCCACTGAGCCATATCTCTAGTACAAGTCTATCCAGGTGGGTACCAGGTAATTCGTTCTATATTTTACCAGACTCGTGCCAGCCTCTCAGATTTGCAGGTAGGATGCCCCAAGTTACTCAACTCCGTCAATTATAGTGTAGAGTGATGGTCATGATTTCAGACTTCTATTTCATCTCATCACTGGCTGTCTGCAATGTGCTTGTTCCTGTAACACACGTAACTTAAAAAAGGTTCTGAGAACATGAGTTATGTGGCATGGAAAGTTATTTTGGTTATTTTCTTTTTAAAATGAAAATTATTTATTTTTATTTATTGTCTTAATTATGGTTTCAATTGCTATGAGGAAACACCATGACCAAAAGCAATTTGGGAAGAAAGGATTTATCTCTCTTCAGTATCATAGTTCAGCATCAAAGGAAGTTAGGGCAGGAACTCAGAGGCAGGAAGCTAATGCAGAGGCCATGGAAGAGTGATGCTTACTTGCTTGCTTCCCGTGGCTTGTTCAGTCTGCTTTCTTATAGAACTCAGGACCACCAGCCAGGGATGGGATGGTCCCTCCCATTTCAAGCTCATTAGACAGTCTCTTCTGGGATGCCACTCCAAGTGGGCTGGGCTGGTGGTCACGGGGTCTCAGGAAACAGTTACCTTGCTTTCTTAGCCCTGGGATTACAAGCATCCATCACTGTGTTTAGACTTGTACAAGGCATCCCCGCTGTGAAGCACTGTTTAAGTGTGGACTTTGAGAAATGCCTTTGTTATCACCAGCTGCTGCTTGAGCCTCCAGTTCTTCCTCTTCTACCCAGTACCTGGGAGCCGCAGGAAGCAGATCACATTTCTCATGTGTCCTTCCTCAGTACAGACATCTGAGCCTCCACTCTGAAAACATAAGCAATTTGAGCAATTTAAATTTCTCCAAGTTGGATTGATACTGTTTGCTTCTTGACATATGGTTTGCATCGCTGGTTGAAACTGGCTGAAGTGGGAAGACTGTTCAGGCGTAAATACTGTGTTCCCTTACATACTGCTGCCCAGGTGTTTGTAAGACATTGCTGGGTTAAACTCCTTCCACACTTTCTCTTTGGGTAAAACTATGACTTATTTCCAGTATGAGCGTTGTACAAATGTTCCAGAGATACATCTAACTAGCTTATTCTCTTGTACAGTTTAAAGCATCCTCTTTGTGATTATGATATTGGTTTCCTCATTGAGTAATCGCCCACTCCTCTCCTTGTGATGGGAAGGCAGAGTAACTTCTGGCTCAGTTCTATTATAAGTACAAGTACCATGTTTTATTATTCAATGAATTTTAGTCTTGATTTGTTTTAGGTTTTTGACGGCCCCAAGCTCAGGGAGTTAGTGATGTCTGGGATGGCCTATACTGAGCGTTTAGGATGCAGAAGCTTTCGGATGGTGGAAATAGGCTGTAACTCCAGCCATTCTAAAGAGTGTTCAGCTCCAGTCATGGGATGTAGTATGATCTGACTGGGGCAACATGAAATCTACATTGTTGAAAATGCTCACAGCTTATAATAGTGAACACATTTCTCTTTCAGTACTTTTATTTGGAAAATATTCCACAAGAATGACCTGTCAACCCGTTGGTACTTTAGTTTCCGTTGGGGGCCGTACGACATCCATTCTGCATTGCTTTCTAAATGTACTTTAGTTTTTCTGTTTGTATTTGAGACAGTGTCTCTGCGTAGCCTGCATTGGCCTAGAACTTGCTCTGTAGCCCAGGCTAGCCTCGAACTTGTGGCATTCTTCCTGCCTCAGCCTCCTGTGTGCTAGAATGTCAAGTACAAGGCACCAGTCCAGCTTAGTGTGAGACAGGACGATGATCTCGATTGTTGGTAGGCAAGAGAGGTGGGGGTCAGAAACGACCACATCCGCTCCCCAAGGAAGCTTTATACCAGCTGGCATCTACATTTGTTTCAGTTCTCATGAAGAGGCTGTATTAGTTACTTTCCTGTTGCTGTGATCAAAACAGCGTGGCCAAAGACAACATAATGAAAGAAAGCATTTACCTGGGCTTGTGGTTTCAGAGTTGGAGTCCATGGTGGTGGAACAAAGGCATGACAGCAGGAACAGGCGAGAGCTCACATCTCAAACCACAAACACGACTCTTTGGAAACCTCACAATACACCTCCTCCAACAAGCCCACATCTCCTAATCCTTCCCAAACAGTTCTACCAATTGGAGACCAAGTACTGAAATGTATGTGCCTATGGGGGGGGGGTGTCGTCATTCTTATCCAAACCACCATAGAGGTATTTGTGGGTGCTCTCCTTGAGAAACGTTTTCCTTTTAGGCGTTTTCTCTGCCAGGGTATTTCTTTTAGAGACCTGAATATCATGGATGATGCTTTAGTCTGCTGGTTGGAATGAGGAGATTTCTGTACCTCATTGGTGATGTTGCACCTGTGTTGAAATAACGGCCACTCGTTCTTCCCACCCGGTCCCCCTCCTGCTCCCGTGCCTCTGTGAACACCTCACTGCATTTGATAGGGTCGCTCGCGCTTAGATGTGGGGACAGCACCGGGAAATAGATCTCTCCCTCCGGCACATTTGTAAGCCTCTGGTGTGTCAGGCTGGGATGGGATGCTGCTTAGAACAAAGAAGGTCAAAACCTTATCTTCCCTCTACCTGTGGGTCCCCCTGGGATGCAGTACCGGTCTCCACACAACATCCTCTTTATCATTTACTCCCAAGCATTCAGCAAGGGATTTCTAAGTGGGAAGCATTGGGTTAATAACTGGAAAGTCCAAAGGTAGATAAACTACAGAGCCTGTCAGCCTAGAATTCAAATTAGTTCCTGATTGCTTCTGAAGTGGCTGGGGACAAGGTCCAGGTGGAAGCGGGGGGGGCAGGAAACTGCATGGGCGTCCTAAAAGTTGGGAAATTGGCGGTGTCCTTGAACACCCATCTCAAAGGCCTTATCTTGAATCAAGCCTCTTCTGTCCTGAGCAGCCTCCAGGTTTCAGTTATTCACCTAGTCATGGACTGACTGTCCCCCTGTGCACAGCAGTTGTCTATTTGCACCCGTAGCAAGAAGAAATGACATACTCATGGTATGTGTTCATCAATGCCTGGGTGCCAGCCAGCAGGTGGAAGTGGTTCCCAAGGATTGAAATAAATGGCATCTAGTTTAGTATGTTTAATTTTGGTACCATTCTTACGGAAGAACACATTCTGTTGAACTAAGTTACCTTTCTAGATTGACAGGCAAGCAGAAAACCTTTTTGTTGTCACAGTCTCTTGTAGCCCAGGCTAGCCTTGACCTCAAGCCTCCACTTCCCCATTGCTTGCACCACCACACCAGGAGAAATCCTCTTCTTTGCCCAGCACTGCTGTCAACCTATCTAAAATGTCCACACTCCTTTCCAAAGCGTAGTCTCGTGTTTTAAGAAGGCAGTTTAGGATAACAATGCATTTTTAAACTAGAGGAGGCTGAGCAAATACTTCTCTGTGTGGCCTGTGGGCTCATCGCATCTGCAGCAGTGGGGGAATATGTTAAAAGTCTAAGACGGGGTGGAAAATGTGAACGGACACACAAATGATTGCCCAGATGGTGTGCAGGTGCACCCGGATGGACCTCGTAGGTACTCGGGGAGTGACTTCATGGTCTGGGGGCTAGGAGCTGGCACAGCTTGTGTAGGTATCCCACATGTTGCTAGTGTGCAGCCAGTGTGCACACAGGTGCACGGAACTTCAGAACACACTTATACTGTCTTCCTCCTGAAAGTGGAATAAAGACAAAACTTAGTTACAGTTTACTTCGTTGGGTTTTATTGAGCAGGCCAGTCTGCTTTTCACAATACTGTACTATAAACATCCCTGAGGGAAAAAGTACCCCATAAAAATAGTTGGGGGAGGGGCTGGGGTGATGGTTCCTGGTTAAGAACTCTTGCTGTTCCTACAGAGGACCCAGGTTTGGTTCCCAGGACCCACATGGAAAACTCACGACTCTCTGTAAGTCCAGTTGTAAGGGATCTGGCACCCTCTTCTGGACTCCATGGGCACCAGGCATGCTTGTGGCACACAGACATCTATGTAGGTGAAACACTAACACATACATATATATCTTGAAAAATAGTTAAGTGGATGTGTGTGTATGCGAGAGTGCATGTTTGTGTGCTCCCCTGTGTGTGAGCGTTCAGAGGCGAGGAGTCAAAAATGCCAACCATGGGTGTCTTCCTCTACAGCTTTCCTCCTGCTTTTTTTTTTTTCTTTTTCTTGAGACAGGATCTCTCAGAAAACCTGTGCTAGTGATTCAGCTTGATAGAATGGCTGGCCAGCAAGCCCTGCGGATGTGAGGTTACAGGCATACGCTGCCATGCCCAGCTTGTATGTGGATACAGAGGACTGGAACTCAGTTCCTCATGCTTAGGCAGCAAAGCCATCTGCTGAGCCATCTTCCCGGCCCCATAGCAGCCTTGCAAGCTTGAGGAACTGGGATTAAATCTCCAGAATCCACACAAAGCCAGATGCATCCTTGAAGCTGTAAGCCCAGTGCCCGTGTGGGGAGACCAGAGGTGAAACAGGAGGTCTCCATGGAGGTGCGCAGGCTTCTAATGTGGCATACACAGGAGGAAAACAACAGAGACACGTATCTCAGGGGGGAAGGCCACTGCTGACCCCTGAGGTTGTCCCCTGACTTCATACGTGTGCCATGGGATGCAGATGCTGGAGTGCACACATAGGACATGTGTGCATATATTACACCAGTGTTTCAGAGCAGTGGTGTTTTCTCATAATAGCAATTCAAACTTGGGTGTTAATTTCCTTATCAGGGCCTTGGCGTCAAATAAATCATAGCGCAGACCAATAACGTGATGAAATAAATGATACAATAATTGTGGGCATCCATGGTAGTTTAAAATTACAAATTTTGCACCAAGCCCAGGAAAATCAGCACGTATATAGTATACATCTGGGGGCTGCCTCCTTAGAGGTCTCAGCAGTGAGAGGAAAAAATATGGATCATCCTAGGAACAGAATCTAGTGTTTAATAAATACTTGTGCTTTTACAAATTTGGGCAGGAAAGATTTGGAGAACCTGAGCTATTCAGACTGTCTCAGGAGGTCTTGAGGGATGTCTTCCTCACAGTTCACTTCCTGGGGTGAGCTTCAGAATGGGGACCCATCTGTGACTGCTGTTGCTGGAAGTGGTAAGAACAAGGGGGTTCCTGGGAAGTGTGTGTGTGTGTGTGTGTGTGGTGCATTTACATGTATGTGTATCTGTGTGTGGAGGCCAGATGTCAATGCTTAGGTGTCTTTTTCAGTTACCTTATTTTTCAAGTATTTAAAAATGACATGTAGTATGTGTGTGCATGCGTGCATGCATGTGTGTTTGTGTGTGTAGGTCAGAGAACTTGTCACAGACCAGCAGAATAGAAGATGAGAGCCCAGCAAGTGTGTGTGCTTGTTGTACTTGGTGCAAGAGACAACCAGTGCCAGGTGGGTTGCTCAGGGAGCTGGCTGCTCACAGATCCAGAATTAGGGCTTAGGCTAAATTCTTTCCTCTGAGCCAAGGAGCTGGTCCAGCAAGTGAAGGCATTTGCAGTTATGCTGACAATCTGAGTTCCATCCTCTGAACCTACATGGTAGAAGACAAGAACCAAGTCTTTTGCAAGTTGTCTTCTCTCCTTTGTCCCTGAACTGTGGTGCATGCAGCTGCACACATAACAGAGTAAATTAATAAAATGTAAAGAAAAAAAGAAAAGCACTGTTTTAGCAGAGCAGAGTGACTGATTCCTGCCTCTAATTCCATCATGCAGGAGGCTGAGGAAGGAGAATTACAGCCAGTTTGAAGACAGCCTGTGCTAAACAGTGGGACAGCTTAGAAAACCAAAAGAATTTGGTATGTTCTTCACACCTGGTTCTAGAGGCAGAACTCCTGAGCTAGAACATCACGGAGATCAATTTAAGCAATAATGTTTTTTTCCCCAGTGGAAATTTATTGGATAATTGCCCTAGAACGTCTAGAGCACCCTGCCTGTATCCTCTGAGTCACAGTTTACTCTGGGCCACTGAAGTGTGGCAGGCAGTTTGTAGCACTTGCTCTAAGACTTGCCAGTGTGCTCCGGGCTCCGTATCAACAGGGCACACCTGCCAAAAAATGCTTGCTTACAATAGTTTGATCCGTTACTGGACAGCATGCCACTCTTATCAAGGCTCCTAATTGACAGGGTGTTCCGAGTCAAAGTGTTAGTCTGGGTTGCAGGCAAGACACAACGCACTCCAAGTGCCGGGCACCCACCCTCAGGACCCATCCTGACCATCCAAAGCTAGAGGTGTTACTCTCTCTTGCGGAAAGGTTCAGAGAGAAAAACAGCGCTTTGCCACTGTTTCCCCTGCTCCCTTGGAACTCTGTTCTGTTGAGGCATCTATCTGCTGCAGAGGCGAGAAGGGCAGGTCAAATTGCCATGTTTGTTTCACCAATATTCCAGCTACTTAAAATAATTGAAAGTGTCCTAGTTGGTACAGTGAGGGACAGTAACCACACTAGATCTTACAACCCTCCTAATGAGGCAGGTAGGTGCTAACATTGGCATCAGATGCAGCAGGAACTCCGACTGCTGGCCTGGGCAACACGAAAGCAGTAAGGCTTGCAGCCAGGTTGGACCAGGTCTTCTGGCCTATTTTCCACTCACCGTTTGCCCACATTCACAAGCTATGCCAACTCGGTCACCTCTACAAAAACATATTTGAAAGCCCATTCTTAACAGCACTTCACAGTGAGTGTGTTACTCTCCGTTTCCATCTTCACTCAGCTACTAAGATCCAGGGTGAAGAGGAGAGGTCAGGGGCCGGTGCTTTTGCTTACAAGGCTTCCGCAGAGCTGGGAGGAACCCACTCTGTAGGGCATGCAGAGCTGGGGAGATGGCTTCATCGGTGACAAGTCTTGTTAACCCTGTACAGTAGCTATCGGGGGGCTTGTGACCTCTGCCTTTGTGAAGCCTCCACAAGTAGATTGACAGGCCAGAGCGTGCCCAAACACTCCCCCACTGCCGTGTGTCAGCACATGAGTGGGGTGGGAAAGATGAGGTGTAGCTGGCCTAGGATGAAAAATGGGAGCCGCTTGCCAGATCTTTCCATAGCCCTGTGGCTGTCTCTCAGTAGCCCTTATTCCTCACAAGGGCAGACTGGAGTTCAGGGAGATCACCAGTCTCTTAAGGCCACCAGTAAGAAAAGAGGGGGGAAGAAACTTCAGATACAGCCTCGATTTGTCTGACTATAAAATGGTATAGGAAGGCACACGATTATACAGCTGGGTAATTTAGAACAGAGTTGGCCTCCAATACAGGAAAGCACAAGACAATCACCAGGAAGACTTTGTTTGTAGCTTCCTATAACACTGAGGTCTGAATAGTTCTGGGGTGATTGAGCCAGTGTTGTGGTCCTCAGGACCCAAGTGTCAGCGCTACCCAGCACTGCCCTGAGCGAGGGCAGTAGGAGCTTCTGGTTGAGGTAAGAGAACTGTGGCTGCTTATGGGGGAGGGGCAGTTCACGTGATCTGGAGCTATGGGGTCTGATGCCACCCGTTTCTCTTAGGCCTATTTATGGTGTCTTTTAGGAATGCTGACGGTGTTTGCACCTGTGTATTTCTAATGAGTAGTGGCTCCTTTCTATTTTTAGCCCCTACTCTATCATCTGATAGGCCTTAGAGTTTCTCTTACACTCCCTTTTCAGCCAGGCCTTCAGTAAGACTTGAACAAATCAAGAAGCAAAGAATGGCACTTGAAATGACTAGTAGCGGGAGTGTCACCCTTGTGTGCCCCTGCTCCCTCCCCTTTTTTCCTGAGGCTAACATAGAATGCGGTCAATGGATGATGAGGAAGGTAAGAGAGCTTACAGGTTCTATCTCTGAATACTCTATGCTTGGGGTCAAGGCCAGGGCATTCCATCATCATACCCCACCCTTCAAGTCAGCAGGCCTAACTTTGATAATATCTGTGCTAAATAAATATATTAGCAATTTCATATCCTTTTTCTTTTCTCTTTCTATTTTTGACTCTTGGCCATTATGGAGAAAGGCAAAGCCCAGCCTTCAAGATAGATTTTTATTCTGCAGACCTACTGTATTTGGTGGGATCATCATTTGGTGATATCTGAACCCCCTAAGAAAGTAATCTGCTTTTAGCAGGGTTTGTTACAATTTGATAAGTGACTTTATTGTGATCATGCCTTCAGGCAGATGGTCATTATATCTCTCGTGAGGATGGGGTTCATTATGAAACACGCACCCGGGTTAATGGTGATCGGAAATAGAGATGCAGGTTCCTTCTGCTGGGCAAGGTTCCAGTTACCCATGTCGTGACTCTCTGGGCTGTTGTACTGTCTACTTTTTCTTCATTCTCCCTCATCTCTGATGGGCCAGCTCTCTTTGGAGGAATCAGATATGCAGGACTATGATTAGAACTTGGGCACCTCTGTTGGAATGTATTTTTCTAGAAGTTGTGGAGTAAAAGGTCATATAACACGATAAGCTGTTAGTATATTTAATGCTAACACTATAATGCTAGTTAGTGTACGTCAGTACTTTTAAAAGTCACATTTTTCTGAAGTATTTCATGATCTACCTTCCACCACTTCCACTTTTTTATAGCTGTTTTGATGAGTGGATAGGGCCTGAGGACAGTGGGCACCCAGGTGACGGGAGTCTTCCGAGAGGCACAGCTTAGGCAAGTTGGTTGGTTGTTATCTGTTGGTTACTGCTGCCAGTTCTTGGCACAGATATACACCCAGAAATACTTGCTGGATTTAGTTGAATTGAGGGAAAAGTCGACCTTCCCTGTGTAATCATCTTAGCAGTTGGTTTTATTTCTTGGCCCCTTGTTTACTTTTATTTGCTAGATGTTTTCTGCTCACCTATGAGAAAGGCACCATAGTGATAACTCACACCCATCCCTTGTCCTCCATGGCTTAGAGTGTGGCCCAGCACCTGGGTCCACTGTCCTAGGAACTGCGGGGGCTTCACACATGCCTGGGTACATCCTGAATCAGCTTATGTTTCTGATGCCAAAACCCCTTTTCTTTCCTCAAATACTAGTGACAAAATGATGATTTTTATAATTATTGGGAAAGTATTCATATGAAATTGGTAAATAATCTGAAATGGCAGCTTCCCTCTATCCAGTCTTAAGCTAGAAAGTAATTCTTACTTCACTTCTTTTCAGATAAAGTCCTAACCTAGAAACCTGTGATTCGCTTTCTCCCCTTCCCCTTCCCCTCTGACAGGATCTTACCATGTCACTCAGGCCAGCCTGGTGCTTACTTGTAGCCATGGGTTCAAATACACATCAGTCCTTCCTCTGCCTGCAGGAACACCCCTCAGCTGAGATTGGTTAGACTACCTACCTACCACCTTCCTTCTTCCGAACCCTTCAAGTGTTCTATTAATTATTAATTTTCTGAGTTTTCCACTAAGGCAAACACAGTTTCTTGTAGTTGGTGACTCACAGACACTGTTTCTATTCATAGCATAGGTAGCATTGAACAGCTCTTATATTGACATTTCGCATGGAAGAAAAGAACCAAAACCAAAAGAAGAATTTCTGAGAACTGGTCAGAATAGGATCCAGAGTGTCTAAAGCCACAGGGACATGGTGGGAAATTCATCAGCACCCAGACAGAAAGCAATTTATAAAAGTGTGTGTACATATGTGTCTATGTCTGTCTGTCTGTGCACATGCACGTGTGTCTGTGTTTATGTCTCTGTGTGTGCATGTGTGTTTATTTCTCTGTATATGTGTCTGTGTGCAGTAGTTTATGTCTGTGTGTTTCAAGTGTGTCTTTGTGTCTGTGTATGTGTCTCTCTGTGTGTGTGTTTCTTCTCTGTAAGCTCCCAGTCTGGCTTCATAGTTTCTCTCATGTAGACTTATACTCCTGAATCTTGGTCAGCTTCCTTACCTATTGCCTCAAGGACACTGAGCGGAGCGGGGGCATCACCCATATGCCTCCTTCCCCTTCTTCCTGTCATAAATTGGTTCCATACTCTTACTTGAAATTAATGTGATGAGTTCCTCTCCACTTAACTCCATACAGTCACAGATGACTGCTGAGAAATTAAGAACAAGACCTACCGGGAAGCTGCTGCCCAATGGTATTCCTGATAATGAAGTAAACAGAATGTTCTTTCTTAAAGCCAAAGGACCTCATAGCTCAAACCAAGCTATGTGTAAATATCCTAAGACCAAACCTTTACAATTTTTAACTGAGTGATTTTTCCCTGTGATTATCTTGTCTTTCTTATGATTCCTAGTATGGGGTATAAAACTATGAGCACTTAGGGCGAATTCAGTTAATATTATAAATGTTTTAAAGCATGAGTTTTCAATGGATAGAATAAAATAACCACATCACTAAAGAAAATTATAACACAAAATTAGCCAGGTAAATAGTGATTGGCTGATGGGAAGAAGGTAGAAGTTTTTCTTGTTGCTCTATTCGTGGTAAAGGATTTCTTTTCATAGATGAATAACATTTACACTGGCTGCATTTAAAGAGGCTGTGCCTTCAGCACCTTCCCTCCGAGCTCTGTGCCATGTGTAGCCTGAAGCCTAGTCTACTTGACACTTGGCAGAGAGTAACTGCTGGGAGTGAATGCTCTAGACAAGAAGATGTTGAAGTTTCTGCATTTGGTGCTGGGGGTGGGGGGGAGTCACAGCCGCAGGAACTGCTTAAGCACACATGACTCAGCTCGCCTGTCTATGGGATTCCTGAACACCTGGTAGCAAAGAGGTTTAACCTAGTTTCTTAGATGAGAACTAGAGGGAAGGGAGGGCCAGGAACAAGCCCAGGGGGAGCTGGGAGCTGGTGACCTTTGGCATACTTGCTCCTGAATGCCACACTTTATCCTTCCATATCAGGCCACGGTTTTCTAGATTCCTAGTGATGAAAATTCACACAGTCTAGCTTAGGCAAAGAGGACTGTGGGCTTTTGTTCAGAGTTTGCCAAGGGCTGGCGAGATGGTTCAGCAAGTAAAGGTGCTTGCTCCTCAAGCCTGGTGACCTGGGTTGGACTCTAGAGCCAACAAAAAGACAGAAGGTGAGAACTCAGTCTGCAAGGTTGCCCTATGACCTTCACATGTGCACCCGTGCATGTGTGTCCTCCAGTAGTAACAATAATAATCTTTTGAAAAAACTTTGTCAAATAGTCTCTGCCAGGTCAGGCAGGCATTAGAGTTCTTCTCCCCTTCTCTTTAATGTTAAATATGTTTTATGTGTGTGAATGTTTTGCCTGCATCTGTGTATGTGTATAACTTATGTGCACCTTGGAGGTCATGAGAGGTATCTCATCCCCTGGGGACTAGAGTTGAAGATGATTGTGAGGCACCGTGAGGGAGCTGGGAACTGAACCCAAGTCCTTTGGAAGAGCCTCCAGTGCTCTTAGCTGTTGAACCATTTCTCCAGTCCCTTTGTTTCTTTCTTGTGAAATAATGTTTTGCCATGTGACCCCAGGCTTGCCTCCAAATTGTGGTCCTCCTGCCTCAGCTTCCCTAGGTCTGGGATTGCATGTGCAGTATTGGTTTACTTTTTCTTCTAATTGTTGTTAATGTAATAAAATGAGGTTAGGTCCAAGGGTATAAAGAAGTCTTAAGTTGAAAAGAAACCACAAGTATGTCATCATTTTGCCTAATAGTGTCAGATTTAGAATATACAGATTTGATCGCAGGCTGTTTTTGGGGTTGAGGTCTTTCTTGGGGCCCTGCAAACACAGCCTGTGACTAATACATCTTTGTACCCAGGATTCTGGGACTGGTTGTACTTCGGTTGCCTGTTTGTACCCAGTGTTCCTACTTGCAGTTTTTCTTTGCCCAAGAGGATCACGCTGTTAGATACAGACTGTCTCCTCATCCCTCTTTGGTCCCCGAACAGGCTCACCACCATGCCCACGATGCATGACCATATTAAATCTTAATCAAATGCATGATAACCTTTCTTTTTTAAAAAAAATACTTTGGGACAATGATATTGTACCCTGTAAAGATTTGTCATTTGTATTGGTTTAATAAAATGCTGATTGGCCTGTAGCCAGGCAGGAAGTATAGGTGGGGAGACCAGAGTAGGAGAATTCTGGGAAGAGGAAAGGCTCAGTCTGCAGTCATCACCCAGATGCTGAGGAAGCAGGATGAGAATGCCTTGCTGATAAAGGTACCGAGCCATGTCGTTAACACAGACAGTTATGGGTTAATGTAAGAGTTAGATAATAAGAAGCCTGAGCTAATAGGCCAACCAGTTTATAATTAATGTAGGCCTCTGTGTTTCTTTGGGACTGAACTGCCAGGAACGAACAGATTCTGCCAACAAAATAACATAGTTCTTTATTGATTCTTTGAGAATTTCACATCATGCACCCCAATTTTGTTCACCTCCCAGTCCCTCCATATCTACCCCTAACCCCTGTAGCATTCCTCCCAAAGGAACTACCCTTAAAAACAAAACAAAACCATCTTGCTCCTCTGTCTTTCTCATCTCTCCATCACCTCCTCATTTTTCCCAATAGCGTTGGGAGCTGCAGTGTGTTGTGCAGTAGACCCTTTTGTCCAATCAGCCCACAGATGTCCATTGCAGTGAGTCTGTGGTCTGGTTCAAGGCCTCTGGAAGACCATCATCATAGAAGATGCCTCTCAGATATCTCGCCGAAGAGCCTCTTGGATATCCTGCTGTTGCCCTTAGTCATGGAAGTCCTTTGGCTAACATTCTGTGGTACCAGTCCTTTCCTGTACTCCAGCATGTCATAGATGGGGTAGAAGGGTGAGCAAACCCAAGGCCCAGGATGTGGGCCTGGGTGGTAGCTGAGCTAGTCATAGTCAGTCCAGGCTGCAAGGACCACCCCTCTCAGGCGAGGGGTAGAGCCAACTCCCCTATACCCATGCAATCAGGGCAGCTCTCCCACACCCATGGTAAAGTGTGTGTTTGGTGGGGCACAGCTCTCCTGCTGCAGTGTTAAGTGAGGGGCAGGGCCAGCCAACCCAGGGCCAGTGAAGGATGGGGCTAGATCAGCACGGCCTGTGGATTTTGACACACATGGTTCCTATGGCCCCCTGTGGTTACTTATCCACGCAGACCACAGCTGCAGCACAACTACAGACCCAGAAATGGCCCTCAACAGCAGCTTGGGCCTGGACATCCTGTGGCCTCAGTAGCAGTGCAGACCACCCAGATTAGTATGGCCACAGCGGCAGCATGACCATTGGACACCGCATGGTCTCAGGTGACTGACCAGTCTCCAGGCATCTGCACAGCCCTCAGTGGTAACAGGAGCTATGGACATCAACTCAGACCCTGACTACTGTAAGGTCATGGACCCAGACGACATTGCGGCTCTGGGTGGCAGCACAGGCCGCTCACATCAGCATGCCTGTCAGTGACCCTCGGACACCAGCATGGCCACAGATTGCAGCCTAGACCCCAAGCATCTGTGTGGCCTTTTGTGGCAACATGGGCAACAGACATCAACACAGACCTCAGCTGCAGTAGGACCACGGACCCAGACGTAGTCTTGGGCAGCAGCACAGGCCACTGAGATTGGCATGGCCCCTCCGCTTGACCCTCAGATGCCAACATGACCCCAGGTGGCAGCACAGACCCTGGGTATTTGCATGGCCTTTGTTGGCAGCAGGAGCCACGGACACCAACACAGTCTGTGGCTGCAGCAGAACCACGGAACCAGACATGGCCCTAGGCTGCAGCCTGGGCTTAGATGTCACTGTGACCTCGGGTGGTAAGGTCGGCCACCCAGATCAGCATGGGTCCAGCAGCAGCATGGTTCCCGGACATTGGCAGACTCGGGTGGCTGACCAGATCCTGGGCATCAGTGTGGCTTTCAGTGGTTACTGAGGCCATGGGCACCAGCACAGACCCTGGCTGCTGTGGTCAGTCCCAGATGTCATCATGGCCCTAGGTGGCAGTCTGAGCCACTCAGATCAACCTGTTCCTCACTGCCTTTGCCTCTTCAGTTCTGCCTCTTTCTCTCCCATTGCTCCACCATTTATTTACTCATCATAATGGCATTGGGCAGGCCCGTGGACGCCTTCAGCCAGCCAGGGACTGTGAGGACCCAGGCAGACCTGTAGATGCCTTTCACCTGCCTGAGCCAAGTGGCACCAGATGGGCCTGTGGATCAAATATATGATACCTTTTACTTTTACCTTTGGTCCAAAAACTGTCATAGTTGGCCTACTTTTACGACAACATCTTACTGAAAGTAAATTTGTACTGAAAATTGTAACTAAATCAAGAAAGTTTGTAACTCGATAAAACAGTCAGGTGGTAAATCCCAACCACATAACTTCTTCCTATGCAAGTGAAGGTTTTAAATTTTCCCACTTTTACAACTGAATTTAGGTTTCAGTTCTCTGAGGAACAAAATATATGTCTCTCCCAACAAAGGGCCATTTATCAGCAACACCCATATTCGGAGACATACAAGGCCTGAGTCAGCTCCACAATGTTTCAGGGACAAATCCTGTAGCCCCCCCTTCTGAGTCATGTCCGGACTTGGTCAAGTATGTCCAAAAATGGTAAAACTGAACCTTAGTCAATTAAAAGTATACTAGTGTGACTGCTGCTTGCTTGACCAATTATGTTTGAGATGAACTAACTGTCCCTGAAATTCCCCTAGCTGTGCTTAAAAGGAGCCTGCACTCTCCTCTCAGGGTTGTCGCCATTTTGTATAGGTGGACGACCCCAAAGATGCTCGTGTAAGCAGTAAATGCTCTTTGTTCTTATATACTATTTGAGTCTAGGGTCTTCCTTCAGCGTCTTCTCGGTACTACACATGTACTGAGATAATGTCAGAAGAATACCACTGTAAGACTTTTGGATAAAAATCTCAGGCAGAAAAAGGAGAAACTTCAAGTAGATGCCATTGGTAACTGAGCTAGAAGGCCAGTGATTTCCACCTGCCAGCCCCAACCTGAAGTTCAGTGTACCTGGGTGGCAGCTCTGTGGAGACTCTCTCCCCATCATGTGTTTGATATTTTCTAGTCATTGTGTGGACAGTCGTGAGCTCTTACCAGACAAGACTAGGGTAACCATAACCATTAGTTTCTGACTATGGAATAAAATAGCTATTTTTTGGATATAGGGTCTTAATGTTGTTTTTGCTGGTCTTGAACTCTTGCTATGTCAATGAGGACGACCTTGAACTTGTGATTGGTTGCTGCCATTTTCAGACTGCCAACCCTGTATCTCTTAACATGTGGTGCTTCTTGCATGTTCGACAATCATTCTACCAACCGAGCTCTACCCTTAGCCTCTGCACTGTCCATTTTTGATGAGCACCTTGTAAATGCCATACTCTGTGGAGTAGGACCTCTTCTCAGGGAGTTTGGGTGAGTACTGTCACGTTCCCTATAAGTGAATGCAGGCTTATTAGACTTTATACTGTAGAGGTGATCATCAGAGGTCAGGTCCAAGCAATGATGATCAGAAAGAATTCTTCGAAGACTCTCTGTAGCAAGTGTGTCAACTTGCGCTAATTGGTGTCAGAGAGAAAAGTGCAGATTTGGGAGTCAGGAGAACCATTGCTGGAAATTAGCTGTGATGCTGAGCTGATTGACGGCCCTGCATCGTTTCCTTCTTTGTTAGTAATATACTACAGTCTTAAACAGTTCCTGACTCAGTTGTGCTTGACACTCAGAAGGTGTTTTTTAGCAGCTTTTCCAAGCCCATTCCAAAGAAGGACCAGTTTTAGTCTGCCAGGTCAGGGTTTAAATTTGCCAAGATCTCAGGGCAGTGTATATATTTAAGGTTATAAGAATGCCTCTTCCATTTGAAGCAAGTTATAAAGGACTCTTTGTTATTTTAAAAATATTTATTCTGTGCATATGTATGTGTTCCTGATTTTATGTGTGCACCATGTGAGTGCAGTGCCAGCCAAGATCAGAAGAGGGCGCTGGATCCCCTGGAAGCTGTAGTTACAGAGCTGCCCTTTGTGTGTGCACTGGGAACAGATTCTGGGCTTTTACAAGAGCAGAGTGTGCTCTTCAATGCTGAGTCATTTCCAGTTCCCTGACTTTCTTTTAAAAAAATAATATATAGATTCTGCCAAGTTCTAAACAAAACCAAAAATAATTAATGATAATAATAATAATACAAGGTAATTAATTTCTGATACGTACTGCAAGCTCCCAGAACTTGATCCTGGAGCCCTTGGTAGATTTCTCCTTGGGATTTTTGTTGGCAAGTGTTCCAAAAGCAAGAACATGTGCACACACACAGACTATAAACCCACTTTTGAGAACAATATGAAAACAATTCTTAGAAACTTTTGAGATGCTTAAAATACTTTGCTCTTCAGTGACCAAAGAGCTTTTCTCTCAAGACTTGGTGCTTGCAGTTACAAATAGATGTGCGTTCATGCCCAGTGCTGTCTCTCTGTAGGCTCAGTTCCCAAAAGGTCCCACTCGCTGGTTGTGGTCTTACTATCTAAGGTCTGTTGTAACCTTTTAGCCTTTAAAAGATGTGCTGGAGAGTATTTCTCATGTAGGATTTGCATGTTCACCATTAGTTTTCCTTAGGAGGGGACTTTCTCAGCATTTTAAAGGCAGCTGGGTCCTTCCTCCTAATTCTTCAGACACTGCTTGCAGAGTCAATCATGTGACTAAATGAGATGGGTGCATAATATCTGTTTACTTCTGTATTTGCTCATATTTTCCATAACAAATTCATACATTATACAAAGAAACTCAGAATAGCGGAAATGGATCTTTTTGTTGTATTTATTTACTGTGTGGGAGTGCATATATGTTTGTAGTTCTGCATGTGCCTCAGCTCCTTTTGAGGCCAGAGGGCAACTTGGGTGAGTTTGTTCCCTTCTTCCATCGTGTGGGTCCCGGGGGTTAGACTTGATTCATCAACTTTGGCCTGTTTCTCTTTCTTTTCTTTTTCTTTTTCTTGTTTTTTATTTTCCATGATGCTGAGGATAAAGTTGAAGTCCCCTCCCCATTTGATTTCTTGGGCTATTTAATAACAAGGTGTAATTTTAAAAAATAGAAAAATACTCAGACTCAAAGTTTTTGTATTCAAGATCTCAAATGTGCACATATTAACTGAATTTAGATATTTCTCCTGAGAATTTCCAACTTGAGGGCTATCTAAAACTGCCTTTAAATGTGGACAAGGGGTTGCTAAAGGGCTCTATCAGTAAAGTGCCTGTCTTACACGCACAAAGGTCCAAGTTTAATCTCTAGAACCCATGTAAAATTGCTGGGGATGGTGTCGTGCACTTGTAATCCCTGCACTGGGAAGTCAGAGACAGAGGATCCCTGGAGCCTGCTGGCTGGCCAGTCTAGCCTGATTGGTGAGGTGGACAATGTTTCTGAGGAAGACACTGGAGGTTGTCCTCTGGCCTCCATGTGGATGGATGCAACATACATTCAAGCATTTTAAGTGTTTGGGGCTGGAAAGATGGCTCGGTAGTTAGGAACACTTGTTGCTCATGCAGAGAACCTCAGTTTGTGTTCCTGGCACCCACCTGATGGTTCACAACCATTTGTAATTCCAGTTCTAAGGGATCTGACTCCCTCTTCTGACCTCCAAGGGTACCAGCCATGCATGTGGCATACTTGCTTACAGGCAAAAACCTCATATGCATTAAATCTAAAATTTTTATTGAAAATAGAATGAAGAAAAAAAGATTCATCATAGAGATCCGTATGAGTGTATTTAATTTTGAAATGCTCGTAGTATGTCATAGTTGATTTTTACACTTTTTAAAACAGCCATGTACTTGTGTGTGTGTCCATGTGTGCATGTACACATGTGTGGAAGTCAGGACAACTTGGGGAAGTTGGTTTTTATCTTCTACCAGGTGGGTCCCATAGCTCAAATTCAGGTCGCCAGCCTTAGAGACCAGAACCTTTACCTGCTGACCATTTTGCCAGTTCTAACTTGCTTTCTGCAGCCTTTGGGGGTAGGGACTATATTTTCTATATACAGAAATACATGAATGAGAAACTGTATAGCTGCATAAAACTATCTGTTCTGCGGGTGGCACATGGTGTCGTTTCCTTCCAGTGGGTCAGTAAGTAGATGGGTGTGGTCACACACCCTTCATCGGTGGAGTTGCTCCTCCTCCCATTTCTGAGTTCTGAGGATGGAACGAACACGTGTTGCTAGGTTTGCCCTGCAAGCCCCCACCCCTCCAGCTTCCTGCTTCTTACAAGAATCTAAGGACATACTTGACTTGTAATACACTGGCTACCTTACGCTGTTTTCAAGCTTTGTTGTACGTTTTAACTTAATTCAATTTGGGGAAGTGGTGGGGGGCACGTCAGTTCTTGTGTGACCCTCATTTTTTAACCTCTCAAGCCTGATTGACTGTTGGCTGTTACTTAAAAAGAAAATGGTTTGGGACTTCTTTGCATTTTAATTTCTGTGAGTCTCTCAGGTTTTAAAAAGCCTTCCCAGGGCTGGAGAGATGACTGACTGCTCTTCCAGAGGACCCAGGTTCTATTCCAGCCCCCTCATGGCAGCTCACAACTGTCTCTAACTCCAGTTCCAGGAGACCTGACACCCTTACACAGACATACATGCAGGTAAAATAACCAATGCACATGGGGGAAAAATGAAAACTTGGCGGTGATTTAAAAAAAAAAAAAGCGCAGGCCTTTGATTCCAGCACTAGGAAAGGAGAGGTGGGCAGGATCTCTGTGTTCAAGGACAGCCTGGTCTACAAAGTGAGTTCCAGGACAGCCAGAGCTGTTACATAGAGAAACCCTGTCTCAAAACGCAAATAAATAAATAAAAAGCCTTCCTCTTGTTGCCCATTAAGGTCTCCTGCTGCTCTGAGAAGACCCCCACCCCCACCCCTGTGATTCATGGGTGCTGTGGGGAATTAAATAGTGCTGGAGTGAGTCAGGCCCGTCTGCCACGCAGCTTCACACTCGGGCATTTACCGTCTTGGTCTGTTTCCTTGGAGTGGAAGTCTGCAGGTTCCTAAGGAGCAAGGAAGAACACTGCGACATTAAAACGCTGTGCAGCTTGAACCCACAGTATGCTGAGTCTGTGCGCTCTGATTTTTACCTCTCATGACAAATCAGGTCCCTGTGAATCGCCAGATGAGCTGCAGTGAGTCGGGTCCCCCAGTCATGTGCAGTGTCCTAATTATGCGGTGTCCTCTGGTACACAGGAGCGGAGGCTTTGTTTTCTGAGTGAACTCTACCTCTACCGTCTCTCTTCCAATGAGACAGCATTGTTGATGAATGAGTCTAAGAGGGAGACCATCAGAACTCATATTCCGCCTCAGGGTACATGGACCTGGCACAGATCATGAGGGCTGCACTTGTGGAGGGAAGAATATAGAAGCCACCATCTGACACTTGGTTGGAGAGAAAGTCAGAAAAACATAGTTCCTTCATTCACAGTTAGGTCAGTGCCTAATCGGCCTTAAGCATGTTGGAAGCTTGAACTTTGTGGTTCATATAATTTCCATGACTGGAAATAGATTGTTTTTCCTTTGTGCCAGGGTCTCATCATGTAGAGCAGGCTGGCCTGGACCTCACAGAGATCTGCTTGCCTCTGTCCCTGAAGTGCTGGATTTCAAAGCAAGTGCCACTATGCCCTCTTCCTTCCTTCCTTCCTTCCTTCCTTCCTTCCTTCCTTCCTTCCTTCCTTCCTTCCTTCCTTCCTTCCTTCCTTTCCTCCTTCCTTTCTTTTTTTCTTTGGCTTTTCAAGACAGGGTTTCTCTGTAGCTTTGGAGCCTGTCCTGGAACTAGCTCTTGTAGACCAGACTGGACTCGAACTCACAGATTTCTTATCTCTTGAGACCCAGGTTGACTATCTATACCAGTAGTTCTCAACCTCCTAATGATGTGACCCCTTAATACAGTTTTTCATGTTGGGGTGACTCCCAACCATACACTTATTTTGTTTTCATAAAATTATTTTTGTTGCCACTTCATAACTGTAATTTTGCTACTGTCATGAATCGTAATATAAAATTCTGTCTATTTCTGATGGTCTTAAGCAACCCCTACAAAAAGGCCCCAAGGGGTCTTAACCCACAGGTTGAGAATCTGACCTATACAATGACTTTGAGAATAAATAATGACGTAGTGGCCTTTAACCTGAATGCCCTTGTTTCTTTCAGCCTTCAGCATTTAGGGACCTCTACAGAGTTTTGGAAACTTTGTTGCCTCTTTGTAACTTTCTGCGATTTAAAGCTTTAAATACAAAGAGCTTGTTGACCTCCGAGAAGCCTCAGAGCTAGCGTGGCTCCCACCACTAGAGGGCAGCCGGCCTTAGTCACATGATCTGAACCTGCAGCTTGCTGCACTGGAAGCTTCCTTCGCTTCTCCAGTTCTTATATTCCTTCATTAGCGATCACTGCACACATGTACTTAAAATACAACTTGAACAAATTTATTAAATGACCTCTTAAAATTGCTAAATTAGCATGGTAAAAAGGTTTACCATGCAGTCATTGATCGTCATTATGTTCGTTACTAAGTTACCAAGGGTTCGAGGATCATGCTCAGTCTCCAGGTGTGCACAGCCTCAGAACACCCCTCCCTATATATTTATGACTTGGGGGCGAGTCTTCTTACTGCTGTCTTACACACATGTGAGGGATCCATTTTAACTAACAGCAGCCGTTCTCTTGGGAAAGCTAGGGTTTAAACATGTTTCTACTGTTTTGATGTCACTAAGAATATAAATGCTCATTTGTTTCTTGTCCTTTTCAGTCGAGTAGAAAAATGCATTTTCTCAAGGGCTAGCACCTTCTTTTCCTTTCTCATGAAGTCATTAGGTGTACATTAAGGGGTAGGAAAATTATTTATTCTTATTTTTGTTCTCATTGGTGTATGTCAGTGTGAGGGTGTCAGATCTTGGCGTTACAAGCAGTTGTTAGCTATCCTGTGGCTGCTGGGAATTGAACTCAGGTCCTTCCTTGAAGAGCAACCAGTGCTCTTAACCACAGAGCCATCTCTCCAGCCTTAGGACATTTCAGATTTTTAAAGTATAAATTCCTAGATGTAGAATTCCTGTGTAAAAGAGTATAATTTTCAAGGCACTTGCTAATTACTACCAAACTGATTTCCCCAAAAGAGTATAGGAAAGCATTTTTGCTCTAATATATATTACAGGATTACATTCCTCATTTTCTTATTTTCTTTATATTTTATTATTACAAACATTTTTCTAGATAGTAGATTCTTTTTTTCTCTGCTTCCCAAGTGCATTCCTATTCTGTGAAATATGTTAGGAAATGGTTCGGTGTTTAGGTAAATGTTTCAAATGTGTGTTTCCCTTATTCCTGCATTGGGAATGCGTGAAACCTATATGCATTGTAAGGCTTCGAGAAGCATGGCAAGGAGGGGCCTGTATTCGCTAATCACAGGGCCCTTTTAAGGCCAGCAGCTAGTAAGAGTTAGTGACAGCAGGACTGTGCTTTGCCAGGTGGTGGCAGAAAGATGTTCTGGAAGGTTTTAGAAGTCTGTTAGGCCTGGTGAAATGGCTCAGCAGGTAAAGGCGCTTGCCGGCAAGCCTGACCACATGATGGGAAGACAACCAGCTCTCACCAGTTGCCCTCTGACCTACACACTCACAGTCCCATTTCCATATGAATAAGTGCACGTAATAAAACATCTTGAAGTATCTAAAAGTTTCTTCTGGACTTTGTGATCATGTTTATGGAGTAAGGGCTCTATAGTAGCAAGATTATGTGGAAAAGTCTGAAGGAGCAGATACACAGATCACGGCTGTTGTGTGGCTGAAGAGCAAGACCCCAGGCAGAGCTTCAAGGAACTGGTCAGAAGTTGTCAGCCAAGGATGCTCCGCCTCCATCAGACAGGGCATCACTAGCCCCATGTTATGTCCACTCTGCAGGAAATGGGCTGGGAGTTTGTTTTCCGTCCTATTTTAGGAAGGATAGATTTTACACTATGGTGAGCTGTCAAATATGCAGAGAATGTTTAAGAGACTTTGGGTGGTTACCCTTGGGAGACAGCCAAGAAGACAGAGTTGTGTAATGGGAATGCTGCAGGATGTAGGGATGGAAACGGATCTATTGCTGGCCTTGAACAAATCTACCTCCAAGCTTCTAGGCCTTCTTACCTAAAGAAGATACTGTACACGGCTCCCATTGACTCATCTTTCGGACTTGGAGTAAAGAGAAAATAAAAGCAGTAACCAGAGTGTACCAAAACATCTATGACGTATGACAAGATGAAGAAAAGATTTTTACATGTTTATATTTACTTTTATAATTCATTTAGTGTGTGTGTATGTGTTTGTGTGTGTGCGCGCACACACACACAATTAGAGGTCACAAGACAACTTGTCAGGGTAGGTTTGCTCCGTTCACCCTGTGGATAGATACCTGGGGATTGAACTCAGGTCATCAGGCTTGGTGGCAATGCCTTTACTGAAGTTACGCAAATGTCAGCCCTTGGGGTAGCACAGTGTCTCAGGAGGAGCTTGTTGCTAAGCCTGATGTTCAGTTCCTAGGACCACATGATACAAGGAGATAACTCCTGAAGTTTATCCCTGACCTCCATGTATGTATACACAGTCAGCCAACCCACCATTCAATGTCATTTTAAAAGTTAAAAACTACTCTTAGCTTGTAGAACATTAAAACAAACCAAAACCCTTAGAGACAGGACTAGCTGGCTGCCTGGTTGAGTTTGGCCTCCTGGCTCTTGTTTGCCAAGACTTGTTCCATACCGTGTACTTAAGTTCTTTTCTTATAAGGGCTGGACATAGTAGCTTATGCCTGTAGTCTCAGAACTTCAGGCTGGCCTGCGCTCTCTAGTGAAACTCTTCTCAAACACACAAAATGGCAGTAGGAGAGATGTACAGCTGTTTGATTTGGTTTTAATTTCGTAGTAAACAATTTAGGATGTTCCTTAATTATGCTACCTGTGGGGAGCAAAGGACACTCTCAAGACACAGCTGATGGGAACATAAACTAGTGCAGCCAGCGTGGGAATCAGTGTGCGAGTTCCTCAAGAAACGCCGGAATTAGAGCTGCATGACTCAGCTGAACTGTTACTGCACATAGGCTGCAAGGAAGCAAAGTCAGCGTGCTGGGGACATACCAGAACACTACACGCATCATTCACAGTGGTCAAGATAGGGAGCCGCCTGGATGCCCAGCAGTGAGTGAATGGATTAAAAGCGTTGGCACACATGCACCCTGGAGACGTGCAGCACGTATGCACACGGTATTCTTCCGCTGTAAAGAGTGAAATGGTGGTGTTGGCAGGAAGCGTCTGGACCTGGACATCTTGTTAAGTGAAGCAAAGCAGGGCTCAGGGAGACAAATACCAGGTGTTTTCTCTCCTGCATTGACTCTAGATTTAAATAAATATGTAGGTCATGAGAGGGGGCTGTGTGAGGAGAGAAGTGGGTCTGAATGGAAGGGAGAGGAGAGGGGAGACATGGTGGGAAGAGAAATATAGTCGTATGTAGATTTGTACTTAAAAACGTGTGTGCGTGGGTGATTTGAGAGCAAAAGTCGAGACTCTGGTGAGAAGGAACCATCTGCAGCTAAAGGGTGGCATGGCCAAGCAGATACGAGCAGGCCACACAGACACACAGGTGGGATCATTACAATATTTTGATCTTTATTTAGATTGTGTGTGATAAGAGCTTCCCATTAGGTAGTAGGTGGCTGTGTGGCGCCACCGTAGCGGTCAACACTTGTGGACCATAAGCTTGTGACCCAGCTGTTAGCTGCTTAGAAAATCCATGTTTTTCCCACAATGTCTACTGTTGTTTTTGGAGAAGGGGTGGGTAGTAAGAGTCTGTTTCCAGAATACCTTTGTGGGGTGTGGTTCCCGTCTCTGCACCTGTGATATCCCTGTCCCTTACAGCGTGAGGCTGTGGGATTTAGGCTTACAGCAGAACTGCCTGATGCACAAGAATTTCTCCCCAAAGAACTTAATTGCCATTATAGTCTCATCTGTCTAGAGACCCAGAACCAGAGTGTCTTCCCTGTCCTCAGGTCCCACAGAGCTTCCTTCAGTCAACGAGCTTAAGCCAAGTGTGAGATCAGTGAGTGGGGTGGACTTGTGGTATGAAGCCCCTGCAGTGGGATGTGTGTGAGCAAGCATGCATGGGCCAGGTCCCCAGTTGCCTAGCACCTCTCCATGCATTGTTGCTTTTTGATATGCCTTCTCCATGTGTCCCTTTCTTTCCCAAGCACCTCAGTGAGTGTTGAGTAGGGTATGATGTAATGACCAGGTCAGCATCTAGCACACTGCTGAAAGAGCTGAGAGAGCTCAGAGAGAATGGGCAGCGCCCGAGGAGGGAGGTGGCTTGTGTGCCTCACTACGTGCACTCCCCTCTGCTGATCTGTGGTCAGTGCTTCTCACTGGCGTCTGCAGGAGGCTGCTTTCTCAGTGCTGCCTTGTAGGCTGGGGCTTATGAGCCAAAGAACCTATGTTTAGTTTTGTTTTGCGTGTTGGGAAGGAAGAGGATGGAAGCGGCGTGGAGAGAAGCTAGAGTGAACCAGTGCTTTGACATCTTTGGGGGAAAGAATTAAAACTTTAACTTTGCTTTCTATTCTGAGGCTACCAGAAAATGTTTTGTGCTCATTCCTCAGTCATGAGAAGTGGTAGGAGGGGCCAGGCATTACGTTGTCTCTCAAAAAATATTAATTTGGACTTGAGTTAAAATTAGCAAGGGGAAGGAGGGAGAAGAAATAAATCATTGGACTCAAGTGATTTGGAAGCAGAATAGTAGGCCTCTCATGGCGGTAGGAGAGGCTTACATGAGTTCGACCATACAGCCCCAAGCCCTGTGGTCTCAGGGTAGGGGTGAGGCTGGGTGCTGAGAGAGTTATCAGGTCGAACCCTCTCTAAGTTGTGGCCTAGGTCATCCCTCTGCAGCTGGAATCTAAGTCAATGTGGCTTGTGACTAACGACTTGTCATAACATCAGCTGCTTTATCGTAACATAATTACACATAGGAGAGAGATCATCACCTATTTTTAGGAATCATCCTTCTGGGAATCGTGTTGATGATGGCCTCCAGCAAACCGCTTCCAGGCCTGTGACATAAACCTCCCAAGACAGACTCCTCTCCTGGCCACCTGCTGGTGCCCTGAGGTCACACCCTCCACTCACTTGAGATCTGAGTTGCCTTTGCCCCACAGGACCTGTTTGTATACCTGAATGAGATAGCCAGTTCCCAGCCACCAGCTGCTGCCGATCTGAGTGGAGAAGCCACACCTGGTCATTTCCATTTCCAGAAAGTCTGCTTCGTTCCTAGGACATCTAGTAACACAGGTGCCTAAGCTGAGGCCCTGCAGACGACAAAGCACAGAGATCCTTTACACCTACATTGAGAGAAGACAGAAAAGTCCAAAATAGCAGTAGTGACTTTTAAATGAGTGAGGGTCTTCCTGGCAATAACTTATCTACGTCATGATTTCGGTCTGTTTCAATTGCTCGACCAGTGTTTGTTGTTTGTTTTTGAGAATGATTGCTTAGATGGGTGAAGTGGGGAGGACTGAAGGGAAGCAGGGTGTCAACAAGCCGCCAGAGCTGCGCAATGAGTGCCAGCCTTAGCCTCTGGCCCTTGTTCTTGCTTGAGCTCTGCCCGCCTCGGGAGGATTCCAAAACCACCCACCTCCGCATGACTTACCAGCACTCAGGGTCTTATTAGGAGCCCATGGCGGGAAGAACTTAAAGGCAATTACTTATTGCACTGGATAGTTTTATGTGGTCCCTTTGGAGAGGCCATGATGCATAGATGTTTGAACCAGCACAGCTGTGTTGCCTGTCAAAGCATGTGTTGTTTGTGACCTATATTAGACTAACCATTAGATTTTGAGTAAATCCTACTCTTTGTAAGGTGAGTGGGTCTCCTGTACCCCCAAAAAAGGTTTTTGTTTGTTCGTTTGAGACAGCATCTCCGGAAGCTCAGACTTACAAATTAGGACTTCTATCTTCCAGCCTCTACCTCCTGAGGGCTGAGATTGTTGTCATGTGCCACTACCCCCAGTTTTTATGGTCTGGGGACCACACCTAAACACTTTGGTGCATGTTAGCCAGACACTCTTCTAGCCGAATCCATACCTAGCCCCAGAAAGGTATTATTTTTATAATAATAAAAAGTATCATTTAAAAACCTTCAGTTATTCCCAGTTGTTGGTTTTCGATCCTCGGCATTTCTGTAGGTTTTTTAAATTGCTGTTTTTGTTTATTGGAGTGAGTGGCGTCAGTGCCATCCAGGCTGTTGTTGGCCTCCTAGGCCTGCAGGACCCTCCTACCTTAGCTGCTCATGTGGCTGGGATGACAGGCCCGGCTTTCTTGTTTGTGCTGTTTCTCTGGTCTCTATTAGTTTCTTGTCATTGTGACCACAGTACCTGATAGAAGCCCACTAAGGGATGAGAGAGGAGTTTTAGTCCACCATGGCAGGGAAGCTTAGCAGAATAGCTCAGTTCGTTGTAATTAGACTTTCCTTTGGGCCACCAGCTCACAAATACAACATGGAGACTTATTGCTAATTATGAGAGCTTGGTCTTAGCTTAGGCTTGCCCCACTAGCTCTTATAACTTGAATTAACCCATAGTTTTATTAATCTGTGTTCTACCACATGACTTTTGCCTCTCTCCCATTTTGTGTGTCTGACTCATTCCATATCCTAATGGCATCGTCTTGTGCACCTCTCAGTCCATCTCCTCCTTCCTCTTTCTTTGCCTGGAAGTCCTGCCCACACCTCCTGCCTAGCTATTGGCTGTCCAGCTCTTTATTAAACCGATCATAGCAATTTCTCTTCACGCGGTGTACAAATATCCCACAACAGTTCATGGCGGTGGGAGAGTTTGGTGATGTTCTTCACATGATGGTGGATGGAAGCCAGGAGTGCCGGAACCAGACCCCACCTTCTAAGGTTTCTCAGCCTCTTAAGATAGTACCGCCAGCTGGATTCCAAGTGTTCAAAGCATGAGCCTGGAGCCGGGTTGGTGCCATAGCGCTCCCTGACCTCACAGTTCTCTGCCCATGATGCTTCCCTTCCTGCCTGTCAAGTTTTCATTCTTCAAGCTGATCATTGATTTTAAGAGTATTTCTTGCCAGTATGCCTCATAAGAAACTTTCTCCCCCACCCCTACTCTTTTAGATATAATTACCATTAGCCTTTTCATTCCTGCCTCAGCTCTGCAGATGCAATTTTAGTTCACCTTAGATATCGATGCTAGGCAAGCGTTCTAGCCTAAGTATCATCCCTAGCTTTGGATGTTTATTCTAGACTTGATACTTTGTAAAAATGTATTGTTATTTTGTATTTATGTGTGTGTGGTGGGGTGTTCCTGTGTGTGCAAGGGCCCGGGAAGACAGAAGAGGGAGTCAGATCCCCTGGAGCTGGAATTATAGGTTGCTGTGAGTTGCCCAACGTGGATGCTGGGCACTGAAATTCAGGCCATCTGGAAGATCAGCAAGCACTCTTCACTGCGGGCCATCTCTCTAGCCCAATTCTACTCGCGATTTAAGAAAGAGTTCCTCCTTTTGTGTCCTCTTTGGCCTTTGGGTTCCTTTCCTGACAGTGTAGTTCCGAAGGTTCTGAGCACAGTAGGTTCCAATGGAAGCAGTCCACGGTGGTGTGCTATTGAAGGGGAGGACAGAACCAGCCCATGCCGCAGCTACAGCATAAACTGATGAAGGCACTCTATGAGGAAAACAGCAAGTGGACATGAGCACTGCACCAGAGGAGGGATGCAGAGGCTTTCTGTGATGTTAGAGATGCACCCACAGTGCCTCGGGAACCATCTAAGGAAGCCAACTGTGGTATGTTGCTTGGAAATTCAACCTGAAGGAACTCCCCCCCCCCCACACACACACTCTGCCTCCCGAGTTCTGGAATTAAAGGCATGCACCACCACTGCCTGTCAAAAAAGATTATTTTAAGAGATGGCTAGGTGTTGGAAACAAGGTATCCATTGTCTTTTATTTTAAACCCAGACTTGAATTTGAGTCATAAAAAGCTCTTTTAAAAAATCATAAGTGTGTGTGCACATGTGCCATTGTGTGTGTGTGTGTGTGTGTGTGTGTGTGTGTGTGTGTGTGTGTGTATAGGGCAAAACATACCTTCAAGTGTCATTTGTCTTCTGCCTCGAGACAAGGTTTTCGTTATTTGCTGCTGCGTGTACCAGACTAGCTGGCCTATGACCTTCTGGGCCAAAACCTCCTCGTTTTCCCTCCCTAGCTATAGGAAGTTGGGATTGTAGAACCTGCTGTCACGTCCTCCTTTGCATGGGTTCTGAGGAGTCCTACTCTGTTTCCTTTTTGCCCAGAAGTGTTTACCCGCGGAGCTGTTTCCTAGCTCTATCTAGAAAGCCTTTTATAAACATTAGTGCCTGTGCTCAGTGGGCGTATCTGGAGCACTGTCTGGAACCGTGCTGGACAAGGCAGCCGCTCCTGTTTCTAACCAGCTGAGAGATAGTAAATAGGGGCCCAGGGGTGAAATGGGAGGCTGTGATGTGAGTGGGGAGGAGCTGAGTAAAAGGTCTTTCTGGGATGGTGACTGAGAAAGCTCAGAGGCAGGTAGAGATTGTGAATGGAGAAGAAACAGGACTTTGGCGAATTAGTGAGTAAGATACTCAAGTTTGACAGAGAGGAGGAGGATAACCAAGGTGACTCCATGGTCCTGAGCTGGGGATCATGGGAGAAAGGTGCTGCTACTGTTGCTGTCTTATTACATAAAATGAACTCAGGAGCTGGAAATGATGATCTTAGAAGATAGGATTTTAGCCGGGCGGTGGTGGCTCAAGCCTTTAATCCCAGGACTCGGGAGGCAGAGGTGGGCGGACCTCTGAGTCCAAGACCAGCCTGGTCTACAAGAGCTAGTTCCAGGACAAGCTCCAAAGCCACAGAGAAACCTTGTCTCAAAAAACCAAAAAAAGAAGAAGATAGGATTTTACATTTAGGTACTAGAAACAATGACTGTGCCCTGCTGGATTTGGGTCAGACAGTTGCGTTGTGTTATTTTTCATGATACATTGGCTAAGTGGGCTTCCCCAAGTATGATTTATTTTGGGAGATGGTAATTAACTTTTTTTTAACAAGAGATATGTGAGTTGACTTTTTTCTAAGATAATTATGTATTATCTTTCCTGTATCTTACCCAATGATGTTGAGTCTCCTAATGCAAGGTCTGATGCCCTGAGGCAGTAAAAACTAAGAATTCGGTGTCGGACCTGGAGATAGGGAGCAAACACTTCTCAAGAACCTGGCAGTCTCCGGGAGTGACACTAGTCACTGCCAACACCAGGGGAAGCCACCATGTTGGCCATGGACCTCAAATGTTGGAAAGGAAATCCTTGCATTGACAGTGTTTGAGCAGCACAGTGAAGCAAAACGGAAAGCCCTTCTTTCCCACGGCCGTGGCATTTTGGGTACCATACAGCATGGTGCTTAAGTTCATTCTCCCTGCTCTTACCCTCCCATTTTCTCAGGTGAACGAGAGATTAACACACAGTGCAAGCATCTTGCATATCTGAATTCTCCCCTTTACTGGAAAGAAGAGCTTTACGATGTGCTCTTACCAGCTTCCAGCCATAGGAAATATGTAGAAAATACATTTTGCTTTCTAAAACAAATTTCACTAACAAAATTAAATTTTCCATTAAAAATGGGGAAAATACAGCAGCTGCTTTGGAGCATGAATAAGAAATTTAAAGACCATCAATGTTAGAATTGACGAAAAATGAAAAATAGAAGTGCTTTTACAAATGTTGATAGTTGCATGGACTTATTTCCTGTATATTTTTGTGTGTCACATGTGAGGCTCAGAAGACACATCTTCTGACACTAGGAGGCCGGTGTCTGCTTGCACCGTGTGGATCTGGGTCCCAGGATGCAGCTTGGTGGCAGCATTTTTACTTGGGGAGCCATCCTACTGGCCCTACAATGCTTTTGAATTCAGCAATGTAAATGTTTTTCACTGATTAGACAAGTGTATTACGTCACTGTCACTTGAACTTTGTCATCCAGTAGTTGTGTTCCCACACAAGCTCAGTGGAGGCAGGAAGTTCAGCGCTTTAAATATGACGTCAGCTAGGGCTGAAGAGCCCAGCCATGGCTGCTTCGGGTGCCCTGGTAGCGGTTACCGTATGCTTGCCTGGTTATCTCAGGAACAGGTTCTTTTCTGTCTGAACTAAACTGAGTTCTTTTCTTGGTTTGATGTCAGGGACCTTTTGAATGTAATGTGATTTTCATTGTACTAGGGCATTTGCCTTTTAATGAGAGGCCACATCCAGGCTATTTCTGAGTCTGATCGTTTATTGGGTAGGAAAAGGATTTGAAAACTTTTTCCTGTTCAGTCTTTCCCTGAGCAAGAAGAGATGCCCACAGGAAATGAGCTTGCCCAAGGCTAGTGGGCCTGGGAGGAGGTGGCCATCAGGGAGTCACCATAGAGACAGGAGGTTAGTTAGCCTGTCAGAGGAGGACCCCAGGCCAGTCTCCATTAAGTGTCTATGCTTGTATTCATGCTGATTGCCTGCTTGCATTGTAGGCTCCAGAGTTCATTGTTAGTGTCCAAACAGTAATGATTACGTGTTTTAACTTTGTATTCAAGTGAAAACCAAAACTTCTTGGTGTTTTTTTTTTTCTGTGATATGTCTTAGTCGAGATGACTGATAAATAAGCCAGTAGGCAGTTATCCTTTAACAACCCAGCCTTGATGTATATAAATGTTCAGGTTAAATTACTGTTCTTGGTCTAGCAGGATAGCTCAGTGCAGTGGGTGAAGGTCCTTGCCATCACACCTGAGTTCGAGCCCTACAACCTGCATGTAGAAAGGAGAGAACAGACTCCCAGTTCCCTCAGGTAATCCTCTGACCTAAGCTGTGCCATGGAACATGTGTGCACACGTGTACATATAAAGTAATGATACTTTTTCTCAATCAGCTCAAACTGGAGGAAAGAGAAGTGCTTAGATTACAGCACCTGTTTTTAAGTTGTTTTAGTGGCTGGCCAGAGTGTTGTGGGATTCTGAGTTCGTCAGTGATATTGAAGCTCTTTGTGTCAAGAGCTTGGCGATAAAAGGACCCAGAGTTGAAGTGTAGGAAAAGGGGTGGATCCATGAAGAGTTGAGGGGAGGGTGTGTGTGACTGTGTTCAAACACCTGGTACAGAATTCCCAAAGGAGTAGTTTAAAAATGAGAGAGGAGAAGAGAGAGAGAGAGAGAGAGAGAGAGAGAGAGAGAGAGAGAGAATACGAATTGAGAAGGATGGAATTTAGGCTGACTTTAGAATTATGCAGGGACAGCCATCCATTGGAGAATGGGATTGCAACGGTGATGGTGTGATGAAGGAATTCAGCCTCTAATGGTTGCGCATACTGTGTCTGTCAAGTTCTACTGGTCTAGAGCGTGTCAACTGTGAAAGGTTTAATAGAACTAGTTGCTGCTGCTGCTGGAAACGTCTGGGCTTGACTCCCACAGTGGTGACAGCAGGCTTTGGTCTTTGGGAGTTCTTTCTGGGTTGCCAGCTGCCGTTCCTGATGTCAAGGCATGAGGATGCTTTCTCTGACGACTCCTACACTGTGTGTCCCCTTTCTCTGCTGCTGAAGGCAGCATGATGCTGTGAAGACAGGGGTTTCGTTTTGTTGAGACAGGGTCTTGCACTGTAGTTTTAGCCTGTAACTGGTTTGTAGACAGTGGCCTCAAACTTGTGGCAGCTGTGCTCCGGTCTCTGACGACTGGGTACGGTTGTGTGCCACCACCCTCGGCTAGAGGATCCCTTTTTGTTTGTTCTAACTTTTAGTGTGTATCGTTTGTGTACAAGTGTGTGGTCCCTTGGCATGTGGGTAGAGGCCAGAGGACAGCTTTGTGGAGTTCGCCCTCTCCATCCACTTTCCTCTAGGGCTCTGGATTCAATTCTGCAGACTTGCTCGGCAAGTGCCCTTACCTGCTGCTGTGCCGTCCTGATCCTGGGATCCCTTTTTAAAAAGACAGAACTTTAGTCACCACTGGGGACATCTCAACCTAACTAAAGAAACAGAACTAGTCTCTGCCCGTAGATTGAGAAAAACAACAAAGACCTTGTAGAAACAAAGCCTCCAAGACCCTGAGAAGCCAGTCTTCACGCCCAAGGCTGTGACAGTGCTGTACTTCAAGGTCCACGAGAGGTGCAGGGTGAGAGTGCTAACCCTCTGGAGAGCTTTTAAAGTGTGTGTTGTTTGGTTTTTGTTGTTGTTGTTTTGTTTTTTGAGACAGGGTTTCTCCTTGTTGCTCTGGTTGTCCTGGAACTTGCTCTGAAGTCAACTTGCCTTGACCTCACAGAGAATCCACCCACCTCTGCCTCCCAAGTGCTGGGATTAAAGGCGTGCACCATCACCTCCAAGCTAAAATATATATATCTTCCTTTCTTTCTTTCTTTTTTAAGATTTATTGGGGCTGGAGAGATAGCTCAGAGGTTAAGAGCACTGGCTGCTCTTCCAGAGGTCCTGAGTTCAATTCCCAGCAACCACATGGTGGCTCACAACCATCTGTAATGAGATCTGGTGCCCTCTTCTGGCCTGCAGGCATACATGTAGGAGAAATATTGTATAATAAATAAATAAATAAATAAATAAGAAAAACCACTGTGCCCTTGAGAACAGATAGAGGGTAACTGTTACTATATTAGAGATGTTACTATAAAAAAAGATTAATTTATTTATTATGTATACAGTATTCTCAGTATTCTGTCTACATGTATGCCTGCAGGCCAGAAGAGGGCACCAGATGGTTGTGAGCCACCATGTGGTTGCTGGGAATTGAACTCAGGACCTTCGGAAGAGCAGGCAGTGATCTTAACCACTGAGCCATCTCTCCAGCCCTAAAATATATATTTCTTAATTCACTAAATTAGCACTTGCATATCCTGGTGTGGTGGTACATGTGTGCAATCCCAGTACTTGGTAGCAGTGGCAGGAGAATTACTGCAAGTTTTAAGCTATCCAAGCCTACATAAGCAAGACTCAATATTAAAAATTTAAAAAGGCAGTTTTTAAATTTGAAGCTGCAGGTAGATGGTTAATTTTGGACGTGTGAAGACCCTGAGTTCAGATATGTAAACCCCTTACCGTGGGTGACTTGGAAATTGTTCATGCTGATTGTTTGTAGGTCTCTGTCTTTTCTGCTTTGCTTTTGCTTCTGTTATTGATTTTCTTTTCTTTTTTTTTCCCAGTCATACTTCTAGAAAAAGCCAATTCAAAAATAAAGTGACCACACTCAAAAGCATGGCCATGCTTGGATACCTAGGGTTTTTTTTTAACTAAAATATAATTATGTCTTTTCCCTTCTTCCCTTCCCTTCCTTCAACTTCTCCCATGTTGTCTTCTTCCTGTTCTCAAATTCAGGGCCTCTTTTTCTCATGTGTGTATGTGTGTGTGTGTATGGAATTGATGACACATGCCTGAGATCCTACACATTATGTGGACAGTGAAGTCAGGGAACAAGCTTTCAGGGTTATTCTAGGTTACACAGTGAGTACACAATGAGTTTAATCTTGTCTCAATAATAATAGTAATAATAAAATAAAACAATATTAGCAGGGTTGGAGGGAAGGGGAGAAAATGATATAATTGAATTTTAATTTAAAATATATAAAAAACAATTAAAATGGGGCTGGAGAGATGGCTCATAGGTTAAGAGCACCAACTGCTCTTCCAGAGGTCCTGAGTTCAGTTCCCAGCAACCACATGGTGACTCACCACCATCTGTAATGAGATCTGGTGCCCTCTTCTGGCCTGCAGGCATACATGCAGGCAGAACACGGTATACATATAAATAAATCTTAAAAAATAATTAAAATGTTAGTTAAACCATGAGTGGAAGTTGAGCTAATAGTGACAGATGCCTTGTTTACAGTTTCTTGTACTTTTATCCCCACTTCTTCCTCCATATGTGATCTTCCTTACACGGAAGCCCTAGGAATCAAGCCGTGTCTCATAGCCAAGAATGAAAGGTAAGAGCTGGCCATTCATAGTTAACTTATTTTTGAGTCCTATTATCTATCTTGGAGTTTGCAATCCTCCTGTCTCAGCTTCCTCAGCACTGTGCCCACAAGTATGTGTCCTGACACTCATCTGAGAGCTGGCCTTTACTGTAGGAAGGGGTGGTGTTCTGCTTGAACCAGTGTTTAAGTCCTGAGTTAGGGCCCCGTCCTGCCTCCTTAGTGTTGCTGAGGACAATATTCATGTTAAATGTTGTCTGTGCTCACTGGGAAAACCTGGGTGGGTCGTGCGGAGCCTGGCCCTTGAGAACACGTGGAGCCGGCTGGTTTCATAGCCAGGCTTACTGTAATAGCAGCAAGATAGCGTGACCATTTTGTAGCTCCAGAGAATGGCTTTCTGTCTCTTAGCATGCTCCAAGCGGGATGCCCCTCAAGTCAAACGTGTCAGGCCTTATAGACTCTATTTTAAGTTTTATGAAAAATGGGTTGTTGTGGGGTTTTTGTTGTTGTTTTAGGTTAGAGCTGAAGTTTCCTGTCTGTGTTAGGAATGAAGTCCCCACTAAACGACAGTGCAACATTTTGGATTCCGGTGGGTTTGGGGATCACTGACCTTATAGAGTCCTTTATATAATAGGGTAGGTAGTCCTAAGTTTGGGGTGGAATTGTGGCTCTCCTTGAGGGAGAGTCATCTTCCCAAACTTGGCCTCTTGGCTGCTTTGGTTAGTGAGGAGTAGTTTAAAGTCAAAATGGCCTTACCTAAAAGACAGCTTTTAGACCACCCACCAAACCCGGCCTAGCCTCCTCTTCCTTGTTTGTCTTGTTTACAGCCCTCCAGCACCCCAGGGCCTTTGTTACCACCCAGCGGCACTCAGTGTGTCCAGTGTGACGCTTCCATCTGTCAGGAGCAGCTAGACTCTGGACTGTTCAGCCATTTATTCCCAGCTCTTGTTTTGTGTCTCTCTTCTCTGGTGTCCTGCTTTAGTGAACGGGTGGACGTCATGGGGGCAGAGGGAAGAGAGCAGGCGAAGATGCTGGACTCATGCTCTAATTCTCGCTGTTCTCGACATCACTCTTTTCCATCTCAGCTGGCTAGTGCTTCCTGCTGGTTCGCCAGGCCCGCTTTCCCGCTGTCTTTAGGGCAGGAAGGGAAACTGCCCTCTACCAACCAGTGAACAGGGAGAGTTTTGTTCAGTAGATGTTTATGGAACTTCTCTTCTGGGCTCATGGATAAAGTGTGAGAACTAGGGCGGCACCCCCAGAACCCTTCTAAAGCAGGTGGGCGTGACAGGCGCCTGTGAGCCCCAGCACAGTACCTGTGCTGTGAGGATGGCAAATCCGTCCTCAGTGAGGAACCTGCCTCAGTAAATACGTGAGGAGCAATGAAGAAGAGCCTGACACAGCTTCCAGGTTCCAACCGCGAATGCATGCAGCCACACACGTTCCAACATGCACACACATGCATGCACACCGCACACAGAGTCTGGTGCGACATAACAGAAACAGAAGATGGTCCCTAACCTGGAACCCTGGAACCTCAGACCTTTGAGGTTTGTTTTTCTTTAGTCTCTGGCCTGACTTTCTTGTCCTGGCCACACACTTTCGAAAGAGCAGCGTCAACTCTGCTCTGAAGGCCCCCTCCCTTGCACGCTCATCCTTCCGCGGAACTGGGACCACTCTGTCCTTTTTGGGTGACAGGTGTTGGGAAAAGGTCAGAGCAGATTGTTGTCCACTAGCTCTCCCTTCAGTCTGTCAGGATAAATGCCTAGGACGCTGAGCACAGATGTTTCAATAAACAAAGATTTGCTTTAGTAAGAAATAGATTTTTTTTTCCTAGATGAAAGCATAGTGTACTGAATTTGACAGAAAGACAAAAACTATGATTCTGTCTCTTAAAAACAAAAAATGTCAGGCGGTGGTGGCGCACGCCTTCAATCCCAACCCTTGGTGGCAGAGACAGGCGGATCTCTGTGAGTTCAAGGCCAGCCTGGTCTACAACAGAATGAGTTCCAGGAAAGCCAGGGCTACACAGGAAACCCTATCTCAAAAAAACCCAAAACAACGAATGTGAGCCAGTGCCTGCTTGGCCCAGCTCCCTCAACTCTTTGTTCTCTCATTTCTTACGAAGTTCCTCACTACCTTTTATTCTCTTTTCAAACACAGACACAGTGTGTGCGCCTCCCTCGCACACACACTAGCTCAGTAAATGAGCTTACATTAAATCCCCAGGCAGCCACTACTCACATCAAGAACATCAGAAATAACATTATTTCCATTGTTGGAATACTAACAACTAAAATTAGTATTATTTTTTTTTCCTGAGTGTCTCACATGACTGTCTCAGGAATAAAATAAGGCTGTGTTAAAGTGCTTGTGCTCAGTAGCCGGAAGGCATCTCCCATGTGCTGGGATCTGCATCTTGTCTCTAGAATGCCAAAGATGACAGGTGCACCAGCATTCTCCTCTGCTACAGCCTGAGGCTGTTTTTGTCACACGGAGATGTGTGCTGAGAGCATGAGTTGTACTAGCTGCCCTCAGTGCACATGTCCCTCCCAGGGAGCCTTACTAAGGCACAGTCTTAGATGTCAGATATTAGCCTTAGCTTGATGCTTAAAGTTCTTTCTTCTAGGTTGGGCTGAATGCCTGTTGTTGACTTCTGGGTTGTTATGTCTGGTGGAAGACGGCTGTGGATGGGTGTTGATTAGCAGAGTGTCACCCAAACAGAACTCAGAACTCTAATCAGTGTTTGATTTATTATGTGTGTATTCATGTTTGTGTGTGTGTGTGTGTGTGTGTGTGTGTGTGTGTGTGTGTGTGTGTGTGTGTTGAGAACAGAGGCCAACATCAGGCATCTTGAGTAAGAAGCAATTGAGTAATTGCTTCTGTCTTATTTTTGAGACAGTCTCTCACTGAACATGGAGCATACAAATTCAGCTATACTGGTTGGCCAGTAGACCCTGGGGATCTTCTGTCTCTGCCACCCCTAGCACTGGGATTACAGGTATGTTCTGCCTCACCTGGCTTTTAAAAATGTGGGTGATAAAAGCCAGGTATTGGGGTGCATGCCTTTAATCACAGTGCTTGGGAGGCAGAGGCAGACAGAACTCTGAGTTTGAGGGCAACCTGGTCTACATACCAGGGTCTAGGGCTGCAAAGAGAGACCCTATCTGACCAAAAAAAAAAAAAAAAAAAATTCTGCAAGTCATTCATGTTTGGTAGAGTGCCGCTTCCCAAGAAGCTTGGCTTCCAAGGGTTTGACTTCTGCTTAACTGTAGACTGATGCTTTCTTGAGCTTGCCATGAATCTTGCTGAACCTAAGTGGAAAACAGCAGAACTTGCACAGAGAGCATCAGAAGTGCTATGGGCAACGGGTGACAATCAGTGACCATGGACACGGTACATGTGTCTCCACTGCTCACACATGCTGTGTACAAGTTCAGATTAGATGAAGTAGGAAGATTGCTGAGCCAGATGTGGTGGTGCACATCTAGATCTCAACCCTTGGAAGCTAATGTCAGGATCCTCTGAGCTTGAGGCCAGACCTTGTCTCAGCTCTCTCCACCCCAGCTGTATTTGATGCTCTGGTATAAGGACGTACTTAGAGTTATAAACTGCCCTCCCTCCTGCTCTCCCTCCCTTCCCTTTCCTTTCTTTTCCCTCCCTCCCTCCTCCCATCTCTCCCTTCCCTTTCCTTTCTTTTCCCTCCCTCCCTCCCTCCCTCCCTCCTGCTCTCCCTCCCTCCCTCCCTCTGTCCCTCCCTTCCCTTTCCTTTCTTTTCCCTCCCTCCTTCTCTCCTCCCATCCCTCCCTCGTCTTTCTTGAGAAAATCATTTATTCCGTGTATTTGGATGTTTGTCTGCATGTATGTCTGTGCACAGCATGCATTCAATACCTGCAGAGGCCAGAAGAAGGCATCAGATTCCCTGGAACTGGAGTTACAGGCAGTTGTGAGCCGTTACATAGGTTCTGGGAATAGAACCTAGGTCCTCTGGAAGAACAACAAGTGCATTTAACCACTGAGCCCTCTCTCCAGCCCCCTAAACTGCCATTTTTTTTTAAAAAAAAAAAAGACAAAAAGCAAATTGATGAAGGAAAATGAATTTATTTACATTTAACCAAAGCAGTGAGAAAAAGACCCCTAGCTGCTTTCTGTGTTTCCTGTATCACTTTTGGAAGAGTTTTATAGAAAAGATGAAACCAAAGCCAGAAAATTAGCGATGTTCCTGGGGGGCGAGTTCTTCCTCTGCCTAGCATCCGGCTTCAGCCTTTCCATCCCCCAACACTGGATTCCTGGAGAAATTTTCATGCTTTGCTGTCTGTTGTTCCAGTAGTCTGAAAACAGGAAGGAAGGGCTCACGAAGAGTGTGTCTTTGGAATAGTGTGTCAGGGCAGCTGTTGCAGTGAGTATATCTGCTTCCATATTTTTGTTTTAATTACACAAATGGGACATGCACATTTTCATGCACAGTGTTGGCAGAATTTTATATCAAAGCTTGGATCAGATCACAGATTTGCGCTACCCTTGGAGTCCTAGTCTGGTTTGTTTTTACTGTAGGGGTTTTTGGAGAACTCTTGGGGAATGGAACTATCTAGAGAGTTTATCAAGGGTGGGGTATGCATCAGTTACAGAAAGATGTGGATGGATTGGGAAGACTCTAAAGAGGAATCAACACTGTTGGAAGGAAGGACATAAGAGACATGAAAGGAACTGAATAGCACGGCTTGGCCAAAGCTGTGAAAAAGGATGTGTGACAGCCCTTAAGAGTGGATGTGAAGCACATAAACATCACGTCTTTAGAACCATCCAAACAAGAAATAAAAATGAACACTCTGCATGAAAATGCTGTAACAAAACCTATGACTTTGTATGCTAACTTAAAATAGCATTTTATTTTATTTTTTTTAAATCATATGTCTGAGAGTTTTGTGGGCTGCCAATGGAAGTCAGAAAATGGCCTGGACCTCCTGGAACTGGAGTTACAGACAACTGTGAGCTGCCATGTGGGTGCCGGGAACTGAACCCAGGACCTCTGCAAGGGCAGTCAGTGCCCTTAACCACCAGCCAACTAAAAGTTAGCCCCTAAAATTAAAAAAAAAAAGAACAACTCTAAAACAGCTGGGCGGTGGTGGCACATGCACTCAGGAGGCAGACACAGGCAGATCTCTGAGTTCGAGGCCAGCCCAACCTATAGAGCAGGTTCCAGGACAACCAAGGCTATTGCACAGAGAAACCCCATCTTGAAAAACCAAAAGGGGTTCCACTGAAATCAGGAACAAGACAAGGTTGTCCACGCTCTCTATACCTATTCAATATAGTTCTTGAGGTCCTAGCTAGAGCAATCAGACACCAAAGGGAGATCAAGGGGATGCAAATTGGAAAAGAAGAAGTCAAACTCTCACTGTTTGCTGATGATATGATAGTTTACATAAGTGATCCCAAAAATTCTACCAAGGAACTTCTACAACTCATAAACACATTTAGCAAGGTAGCAGGATACAAGATTAACTCAAAAAAATCAGTAGCCCTCCTGTCCACAAATGATAAAAGGACTGAGGAAGAAATCAGAGAATCAACACCCTTCACCATAGCCACAAATGGCATAAAATACCTCAGAGTAACTCTAACCAAACAAGTGGAAGACTTGTATGACAAGAACTTTAAATCTCTGAAGAAAGAAATTGAAGAAGACACCAGAAAATGGAAAGACCTCCCATGCTCTTGGGTAGGCAGAATTAATATAGTAAAAATGGCAATCCTACCGAAAGCAATCTACAGATTCAACG
>PVIU01004740.1:0-122038 GCA_004026605.1 Ondatra zibethicus | reverse complement strand
AGACAGAAGAGAGTGACGGGGTGGGCACAACCATCCCACCCAGGTGACTGCTCCGTCCTCATTTCTTTGTGTCACTCTCCAGGAAGATGGCATCATGGCAGCTCTCCTGCCATCAGAACTGGCTTGGTTCCTGACTCTTTCAGCAGAGGAGAGCCACTTTTCTCACAGGCGGGGACGTGTCCTTGGTTTTGAGGTGGTCATCTCTCTGGCCCATTGTGAGCCCTTATTCCTGGCACCAAAGGAAAAGCAGAAGCTGGGCTAGAAATGCTGCAGCTGGTGGGCTGTGTGATGCCAGTCCAGGAAACGGGGCCCCTTCCTGTGAGCTCGATGGTGGCCTTTGAACTGCGCTGCAGTAAAGACCAAGGCAGACCTACCTGTGTGTTGCTCTGTCTCCTCCAGCTGTGGGGAAGGCAGTGTGCCTGGGCCGGCTGCCTTTGGAAAGTCCTTTCTTTCTCTCTTTCCCCCTTGGCAGCTTTCCTTAGTTCTGGATATTTGCCACCGTGGTACTGCCAGGAAGAAATCTGGCCTTCTCCTGCTCCATTGCTCTTTGTTTCTAAGGTCAGTTTTGTGGTAATTTAGTTAAATTTTGCCAACTTAGAAGAATTGCTCTGTTTGGTCTTTCACTTTAACTCGAACAGGCTCCATGCCGTGGTCACTGATGATACTTAAGTAAAAAGACTTTTAAATTTGATGAGTAAGCTATTCAAAGATCAGAACGCAGTCTGGTTGTCTTTTACAAATATTTTATCTTCTGATCCTTGTAACTGGTATCATTAGAGCCCTAAGCGGCAGGACACCAAGCAGCAGACGCGTGGGGACTTTCCTGTGTGGCTTCCAGGAGACAAGCAGAGTAATGTATGCAGGTGGCATACTTGACACTAATAAATGACGGACCCTTCCCATTTCCAAGGGGTTGGAACTTCCAAGCCATTCTTACACTGAGACCTTTCTTCCAAAGGGCTTTTCTAGGATAGGAATAAAGCTGAATCCAGACCTTTCAGGTACACAGAGTAACAGTCTCGTCTCTGCCGAATGAGCTTTTCTTCCTAGCTTCTTTTTACCCTCTCAGTAATATTTTTCAGCCTGTGTTTGGGAATGTCTAATGCTTCTTAAAAAGAGAACTTGAGCTTGGTCATTCCAAAAACCGAGTTTTTGTGGGTGATTGAGCTGTTTCTCTTATTTCCCTAGCATATGGCGGCATCTTGGTCTTGCTTGGGAAGCCTTCTGCTTTCATTCTAATGGGCTCTCATTTCATTCCACTGAAGTAATTTGGTTAGGGCTTTGTCCTGGCATCAGAGAACAGTCTGCTGGGCAGCCGCTAAAGTCAAGACAATACCAGTTTTTATTCTTTGTCCACTAAGAAGTTGTATGATGAAGACTTGGGGTTTTAACATAGGGCATTCTTATTTTAGGATTTTAGCTCAGTCTCCTTGATGTACTTTTACTAATTTAGAATCCATAAAGTGCTTTGAAATTTCATTTAATATTGATTATTTGGAGGCATTATGTCTTTCTAAAGAAACAAATTTTAAAAAGAAAGATTCTTTTTTTCCTGGCCAGCATAATTTAGACTTTGTATAAAGTTAACCTAAGAATACTGTACTAAATTTTTACCCAAGTTGAAAATGAATGAGAATATTAAATCTTATTAAAAGTGGCCAGGCAGACACATTCAACCCCAGTACTCAGGAGGCAGAGACAAGAGTATGCTTGCAAGTTCAAGGGCAGCCTTGCCTACATAGTTGCTTTCAGGCCAGCCAAAAAACAAAGTTGACTCAAAAAAAAAAAAAATCCAAAAACCCAACCAACCAAACAAAAACCAAAATAACCCTCCCAAAACAAATAAAAACTTAATCCAAAACTCAAAACTTAAGTTTTGTAATGCTTAATATTTCTTTTTATTTTTATTTATCTATTTATTATTTATCTCTTTATTTTTAATTTATATTTATATTTTAGCTTTTCTTTACTTTTGAAAAAAATTTAAAGCATATTCTAATCATAGGTTATACTGGGTTGTGACATGGTAACATTTCTGCCAATGCCCCTCTCATGTCTTCTTCCTTCCGTTCCTGCTGACTATCTATCTCCCTCCTGTTCTCACCTCTCTCTCTCTTTTTTTTTTTTAATTGTGAACCAATGGATTTCATTAGGGTCACTTACAGGAGCATAAGTGAGAGGGTTTTTGTTGTTGTTGTTGTTTTGTTTTGTTTTCTCCTTACAAGAGCATAGGCAACTGACAACTGGCTACATCACAGAAGAAAATATCTCTCCATCTTCCAGCTACCATTGATTGTCTATGGCTCTTCTGGGAGGGGTGGGGCCTCATGAGCCTCCTCCCGCCTCCACCACGGGTCCAGACTTGCGGAAGGACTGGTTCAGGTAATCACAGCTACTGAAGAGTGTAGCTGTCCTGCCACGCCTGGAACACAGCGTCGCACAACACTCCACTCCTTCTGGTCCTCATATTCTTTACCCCCGCCCTTCACTGATGCTCCATGAGCATTGGAAGGGGGTTATGGATGCCCCATTTAGGGCTGACCTTTCAACAGTCGCTTATGCTTAACGTTTAGATCAGTTACCAGTCTCTGCAATGACTGCTGCCCACTGCAGGAAGAAATTCCTCTTACCAAAGCTCTTAGCACCACTAGTTTATAGGTATAAACAGAAACATCTAGAAGGCAATCATAATGCCAATTTAGCAAAACAACAGTAGCAGCTTCCCCACTATGGCCTATGTTCTCCCTAGCCGTGGAGCTTTGACCAAGTCTATGACTCCAGTTTTAAGTTCATGCCTGTGGAACAGGACTCAGTTTCAATCTGGAAGTGGTTGGTTACTCTCCCAATAGTCACCCACTGCTCCATTAGTGGGCACCGCCCGGCAGCTCACTGGTGCTCACAGAGGTTGTAGCTGTAGCTCTGGGGTGCTTGGAAGGCTGGTGGAAGAGGCTAGCTTGAAGCGATAGTTTCAAGAACAGCCTGGCAACATCCTGGGATTCTTGTAAGGAAAAGGGGAAAGCTTTTCTTAAAAGTGTCCCTCCACTGGGCTGGAGAGATGGCTCAGTGGTTAAGAGCATTGCCTGCTCTTCCAAAGGTCCTGAGTTCAATTCCCGGCAACCACATGGTGGCTCACAACCATCTGTAATGAGGTCTGGTGCCCTCTTCTGGCCTGCAGACACACACACAGACAGAATATTGTATACATAATAAATAAATAGATGGTTTTTTTTTTAAAAAAAAAAAGTGTCCCTCCACTAGATCTCCTCTGACTTCATCAGACAGGAAAGAGAAACACAGAACCTAAGTGGTTTTTTTCTTTTCTGCTTTTGTTACCCTAGAGGCAATGGGTGCACTAAAGAAATTTAGGTGCCGAAAATTACCCAGAAATTTAGGGTACTTGATGTTTTCGCAGGGGACTAGGAGCCCTTCTGTTGTTTGTGTCAGGCAGCTTACAACTGCCTGTAACTTCACACACACACACACACACACACACACACACACACACACACACACACACACGCCCCTTTACAAAGAAATTTAGGAAACTTCTTTAGCATTCTGTAGAGCCGGGAGATTCTCCAGAGCAGCCCGTTTCCAGACCAGCACATTACAGGATGAACATAACTCAAGAATCCAGGCCAGCCCAACCATCACCCTGGAAGGGCCTTATCTACAGCCTTACAGCCCATTCTTCGGCACAACTTGGAGTTGATTCCAAATTTATTACGCTTCATTTTACTAGTGTAACTTAGTTTTTGGACTTAAGAAGCAAAGTCTCAGTAAACCATCGTCTGAAACAAAGGGAGAACTTATTGAAACCATACCAAAATCTCCCCCAGGGCTGTGGTCACTAGGTATCGTGATGGACTGGATCTGGGGCCTGCCAAGTCTGTAAGTCAAGATGGCACATTCTACGTCTCTGGCTTTCAGCCAAGACAACCAGGTGCCAGCCGGAGGGACCAAGCTTTGTTTCTGAGAAGTTTATGGCTTCACCACAAGACTGAACTCTCCAATGAGTTTATAAAAGTGCAAATGCTGAGCCCTGTTGCAGAGTTTGTAGATCGTCATGGGGTAAATCTCAGTAAACCGTCTGGCTGCCAAGCGATTTGGGGATAGCGTGCTTTGACAAGCACTATTGAAAAACATTCTGTGTTCGAGTCTCTTCAGACAGGACATCCCATCTCTGTTCATCTCCATCTGTCTCTGTATCTGGTCTGTCTGAGGGTGGAAGCTCTGCTTCAGGACACAAGTCCTGCGATGGCCTTTCTGTCAGCCAGCTTCCTCCTCCTCCTCCACAACAGGCCCAGGATGACTTCCCAGAGTGGTGTCCTCAGTGTCCCACAAGTTCTCATATCTCAGGCAGCTAGGGAAGGGCAGCATCTTGAAAACACGGTATAGATCTTAGGGTGAAGGAGAAACATCAGGCAGCTCAATCTCATGATGTCTGCTTGGGAAACAGATGTCTGACAAAAGACCAGCATCATATACTGTAGAAAGGCCCATAGGTCAGCGTGTCTTAATTGAAATTTGAATAGTTATTTGTTATCTGTAAATGCACATGGTGATTGTATAACATGGTGACCAAAAGTAGTTTTCCTTCTCTATCATTTCTCTCCCCACCTCACGCTGAGGCTCCAGTCCAGAGTGTGTTCAGCACTAGACGGTGCTCTGCCATTGGGCTTCTTCAACTTTTGCAACTCTTACCAACGGAGCATCGGCTAAGCATAGAACATTGTTCTAGAGCTTAGAAAACACAGAGGTGACAAAGGAAACACAATATCTGCTCTAGTTTTGCACTCTGGTGGGATAAAGACACAAGCAGCCATGTAATGTGTTGGTATGTTTATACGTGCCGCAAAGAGTATCTGGCTGCTTGTTCAGGATGCTTAGCTAGGAATCTGAATGAGTGTGAGAGGGTAATAATGCCTTTCTGGCGTGTAGTATCTTAGCTGTCATCTCAATGAAGAATGGGACCCATACCCAGAAAGTGGGTGGAAAGAATGGCCTGTGCCAAAGCTCTGAGTATAGCGTATTGAATAAAGTGCAAGAAGTCTGCTGTAATGATACTGGGGACAACCACGTAGACCATGACCTAAATTAAGATAAGAGACATGAGCCTGGCGAATGCTCACACAACCAGATCCTGATAAGGACATAAAAGATGGGAAAAGGCAAAGGAGCCTTCACATGGGAACAACAGGAACAGATTTTCATTGGAAAAATATCACTCCAGCTGTAGAGTGCAGTATGAATTATACGGGGGCCAAGCAACAGCAAAGACCACTATTGCAGTTGTCCATGGATGGTTGCTTGAGTAGTAGATTAGATGCGTGTGATCTGAGAGAGGTTTAATGAGGAAAGTTATTGGATGTGATGGGTTAATGGGGTTGATGCTTACTCCTTTACTGATACTGTAAAAGTCTAATTTGTAAAAGTCTGCTCTTTTAAAAAAGATTTTACTTATTTTTATCTGAAGTGCATGTTATTTATCTGAGGTGCATTTTATCTGAGGTTCATTTTATCTGAGTGTTTTGCCTATATGTATGTAAATATATCACACGCATGCAGAACCTTAGGAGGCCAGAAGAGGGCATCAGAATCTCTGGAACCAGAGTTACAGACATTGTGACCTGCCATGTGAGTGCTGGGAACTAAACCCAGGTCCATGGGCTCTTAACCACTGAGTCATCTCTCCAACCTAAGAATCTGCTCTTTAGATCTAAATCATTGATCCCAATTGATGAAAGTCCCTCACTGCCAACCTTGAGTATACTTTTGGCAATGCTCAGGTCATTTTTTGGTTGTCATAGTTGATGTAACAAAGAATTGTCTGTCTGAGATGATAAAAGTGTTAATGTTAGAGACTCTAACCTAAATTATCTCCATCATAATTTAAGGACTCTCCTTGTTTTTCTTTGCTAAAGAGATGAAAATTTGACACCTAATTCAAGCCATTCAACAGCCTTATACCTTTCTCTGACCCATCACCTTTGTGTTTAGTATGATCCCTACTCCAAAGCTCAATGTCATTTGCATTGGAGCTTAAGTAACTTCATTCCTGGAACAACTAACGCCAAGTTTTGGGGGTGTTTGTTCCCTTATGATTAGTCAATACGAATACATGTCCAGTAGCAAATCAGTGCTGAGCAATAATACGATGAAGAACTAAATCCCAGTGTTCTCAGGGGCTTCAAAGGTAATGGGAAGAGATCATTGTAATATCGAGTGATTAAAAACACTGGGGGCAGAATTTTTTATTGCATTAGGAAGTCAGAAAACAAGAACATGATAGTGACAATTTCACCCTGAGGGTCTGAGAATAACATTTAAACTTGGACTTGGACAGGAGTTTTCAGGAAGGTTGACGACTGGGGCCAGTGGGAAGGCATAAGAGAACACTTATTGAGAAAAGGATACATTCTGTATCTGGAGTTAGGCACCAATCATATTGTTGTAAAAACAAAACCAAATATGAACCCCACTAATGTTATTTCGGGGCTGATCAAAAGAGAACCACAGAGGGCTTCCCCTTAACCACATGGATCATAATCCACAGTCCCAGAACTCTCCTTCCTGTCTTTTCTGTCATTTTGTCCCCAGTGTTCTTCAGCAACTCTGGCAGGAGGAAAGAGAGATGCTGAGAAAAGTAGGAACCGATTCCCTTCTGGCCTGAAGCGCTGCCACAGATGGAGTAAGTGGCCTTGTCTGATTGTTTCAGAAGGATACTTTGCTATGCTTCCTCATTTCCAAGTGGAATTTCCTGTGGCACAGAGGCAGGCACACCAATTTCTGCAAACTTCCTACCCTGCTGTCTTAGGGTTCTGGTTTCGCTGCTGGCCTTGACCCTGAAGGCATTTTGGCCTCCCTTGTTCTCCTTGCAGGGGGACTTTCAGGGTGAGGAGGCGAGATTCACTTGCTAACCACTGGCCATTTACAAAAATAATTTCTACCTTGCTCTCCCCCAAGAATAAGAAAAACAGACGTGGGACCAAAAATCCCTTTTGTTTTCCTTGGTGCTCGATGGAATATGCACCCTCTCTGGGTGGTGTAAGCGGTTTAGGTACCTTCTGTAAAAGGAATCTCTTAAGGACAAAACTAATGTGATTATCCGAGTGTGAGAGGCGCAGTCAAGGCTTAAAGGAAATCTGTTAGAATAGCTGAATGTATCTGCCTAATCCCCTCTCGAATGTGGCTGAACAATGCTCTCAAAGCTATTGGTCCTTCTGTCTTCTAGTAAATGCCTGTCTCCAGAGGAAGGGGCTGTTTGCAGCTTTTGGTAGCCCTGTGCTTCACCTTCTCAGCTGCACAGCAACACAGGAGAAGCCTGGACAGGCCCGAAGCATCATCAGAAATGCACGATGCTTCTTCTGCAAAGCATAGCGGAGGCCGTGTGCTTTCTCCTGGCATCCTTGGAAGCGACTATAGTAGACCTTGTGGGAAATGGCATCTTGAAGATCCCTGTTCACAGTCCCGAGAGACACGAGTTATGAGGGGGTCTTAGCTACTTCTTGTTTAGGTGGTTCAGTAGGTAAGTGGAGCAGGAGGAGGGAGAAAGGAGATTGGAAGTTGAATTTGGCAAACCCCTCTGTGAGTTAGCGTGGAAGTTAATACTCTCCTACGTTTAAACTCGATACATTAACACCTGCTACGTGAATTGATCTCGGTCATCGAACGTAAAACTGGAAACACAGGAAAGTGTCTGAACGCATTTGCAGTTCCCACATGTAAAACCTTGAACACTTCCCTTGCCATGTTGTCTTTAAAATTCCAGATTCTTGTTCTTTAGAAAACATGCTTCTTTTCTAGACGTATGATCTAACTCATCAAAGAAAGCATTTGGTCACTGTACTGTTCACAGTCTGGGCATAGTTTGGGGTTACCGATAAGAATAAAGCTCTAACTTTAAGAGGGTCACAGTCTTGCAGAACTATAAAATACACCTTGAAAAGTGAATACTGTGAGTGACTAATTGGGTCATTAATAATAGGATCAAAGCCTTACAAGAATACTAATTATTTCAACAATAAGTTCCCCTATTTCAGTCTCCACGGCCATGACAGCTAGCAACTCTTCTCATCCCATTTCACAGCTAAAGAAGTAAATAACTTTCCCATAGTGTCATAGCCAGTAAATGGTAGACCGAGGGGGCTCTTTGATACTGTAGTCTGAACTGTTCCTTATGGTGTATTCTAAGTTAATGAAGACACCTTAGCGATGGTGACTAAAGATGGGTTCCAAAGCCTCTGGAGATGTATACTTTGTTCTCGCAGAAGAAAGGCCGTTCCAAGCCGAGGGAATGGCATAGAGAAGGCAGGCAACCCCCTCCAACGGCCTTCGCCTAGGGAGGAACTTGAACTCAGGGCAGACTGCAATGGGACAGAGAGCGTCCCGGCAATGAGATGGGACACAGAGTTACCAGGGGCCAGAACATGACCTCCCTCGCTGTACCTTTGTGGGAAAAAGCTGGGAAATGATCCTCGTCAATTATCTTCTTGACAGCCCATTGGTCAGAGGGGTGTTTACAGAAAGGTGGTAACAGTTGGCCTCCTTTGTGGTGCAGAACCCCAGAGTGTGCTCCAAACTGTAGAACCTGAAACCTTGGATCGACTGCTTTCAAGACGACGAACAAGAGATTGGCATGAACATTAAATGGGAATTATTGGATCATCTTGAGATGCTTGTATAGAAACTGGTGAGCCCAATAGGAGGAGGGATCTAACTAATAACTCCCGGAACTGGGAATGGAGCGCTGGCTAGGGTTCAGGGAATTCTCAGACATGGCAGGTTTCTTAAGTCAGTGGTGCTGGGTATTGTGTGTTTCAGCTGAGGCCAAACTGGAAATCAGGCTTGCCCAGGAGGTAGAATTTGGAGAGGTCTTTTCTTGTCTGTTCCTTAGTTTCCATTGGCTCCTTTCAGTGAAGGCCTGGAAAGCTGTGGCTGGTGCTTGTTTCTATCAGACCGACAATGGGAAGGGCAGGACCAGCAGGAGAGGCGACTGGAGCAGAGTGGGGTTAGCCTGGTGATGTGGAATGGATTCTGTGGCCGACAGGGAGGGAGGGGAACCTGACTGTGCTATGCATGGGTTGGGAGAAGGTTCCTGGGGAGGATGCTATCCAAGGGAAGGTCTGAAATAGGAAAAGGAGTGTGGGAGAGGGGAGGGCAGAGAAGGCGTCAGATAAAGTGCATCATTTGTGCAAATGCCCTGGAGAGACCACAGCACTTGAGAAAACGAGTTTGCGTGTCCTTCTCTCATTTTGGAAGAGCTGGAGGGCAGTGAGTTGGGAGTGAGCTGAGAATTTTCTCTGTCTTTCCCTTCTACACCATTCCAGGTTACATGAGCAGGCTGGTCAGTGGAGAGCTATAGTTGGGGGCGGGGGCAGTGGTGGTGGCCGAGATTGAAATGTGGCTATTAGTGTGAGAGAAAACAAGTGACAGCATGTCTGGGGGGGGGGGGAGTCACTGAATGATTTCATAAAGCAAATGTTTCTCTTCCCTATTTTCCTGCAGCCACCCCATGGGCCTGACTAGCACACTCCCTAAAGGGTTTACTGCCCACCTCTTTGACACTAAAAAACCAAAAATGTTGCTAGAGTAATGAGCCAAATGCAGACCAGACAGATGAATATCAGTGCAGCAGGAGGGGAGAGCAATAACATGAGCAGGCCTGAGGGAAGCTGGTAACCTGCTGAATTCGCTAGTCACAGAAATAATTTACTGGCTGATCCTAGACCACTGGGTAATTATCCAGGCAGCCCCCATTCTGGTGTGAAGCCTCCTGCTGTTCGGGGTTATTAATACTGGAGGCAAACAGCGTGTGTTGGTGGGAGCGGACCAGGTCTCCAGGCGGATGAGACAATGTGCAGGCCCTTGCCTGGGCTCTCTGGGCTAGGCCTCACTCGGGAAAAATGAGCAGCCTCCTTTTTCAGCTCCTGGCCCAGCCCTTGCATGATCCGCAGGGAGAGTCTCTCAAGAATGGTCAAAAGAGTGGGCAAAGGATATAGAAACTGGAGTTTCACCGGTTTGTGTCTAGAACTGTTGTTCTGTTCTCACTCGGAACTAACTGGAAAGGTATTTGAGGCCTCCTCGGAGTAAGTCAAATTAACATTCATGGAGCAATGTCAAAAACACTCGCCTTTGATACGGCGTGGGAACAGGACTTCATTGCCCACAAGTGGGGTCAGCGAAAGTGGGTGCATCTCCTCCAGAGCTTGCATTATTGAAGCACATGACCTTAGGAAACTTGAGAGCATTTCAACAGGTCACTGAGATGGGGATGGAGATTATCATTTCATTCCCCTGTTTTTTACTCGTATCTCTTCATCTTTTTAAAAATTTAATTTAATCTTATGTCTTCTGTGAAGGCTTTATGCACGTTTACAATGTATCCCAATTACATACACCATCCCTTCCCCCTCTTCCCAAACAATTTTTTTCTTTGACAATCTCACATGTACATAAGGAAATTTTGATGTCTTCCCTCCCTATTACACTCTCTTCCCACACTTCCTGCTGAAACCCTTCTTTACAACAAACCTTTTCTTCATTTCATGTCTTTTACGTGTGTGTGTGTGTGTGTGTATGTGTGTAACACACTGAGTTTAATTAGGGTTGTTTGCATGAGCATGGGTGGGAAGTCATCAGAGGGTATAGGATCGAAGAAAATGACAGTCCTGTCTCTAGCGTGGTGTTTATAAACCCTCTTCATTATGTGATAAAATGCTGTCAGGCCCAGACTTGTGTATATATTGTGCCAGTAGCCGTAGGTGCAGTGAGTTCTAGGGCAATGGCCATATCATGTCCAGACTCTTGAGTTTATCTTCTTGCTCTTCCATTCTTTCCATTCATCCTTGTAGTGGTAACATAGACGACCTGTTCAGAGTTGAACACCCTACTGTCTAATATTTTCATCATTTTGGCCAATATTGAGTCTCTGTGCCATCCACTGCTCACTGCAGTAAAAATCTTCCCTGACAAAGGCCAAGAGCAGTGATACTTGGTGAAGATAAATATGAGTACTTAGGAAGTCGTTTGACCACCTGAGCACTTAACAAAACTATAGTGGCGGGTTTCCCATTAGTGCTTGCGGTCTCTCCAGCCATCATATTTTGACCAGGTTGATAGTAGCAGGTGTGTGCTCCCTCCAGGGGAGCAGTCCTTGAATCTAATCAGAAGGAAGTTTTCTATCCTCATACTCTTCTTGCCACTGTTAGAGCAAGGGGCATATCTTGCCAGGCCAATCATTATTGTAGGCTGCAGTCTTCCCAGCGGAGACATACTATATTGACTTTCCTCCCACTAACGTAAGCACAGTATCCCACTATAAGAAGAGAGTTAATGACTTCATCTTAGTACTTAACTGTTTTGATAAATAATTCATCTACATTTTATCCATCTCCTGTGACTTCGAGTGAGGCTGAATTTAAAAGTAAAGAACTAATTTGGTGGAGGAGACTTCATTACAGCACAACATTCAGCCTGTGGCATGGTCATTGTTTGCTACATTTAGTTAGGTTTACAGAAAAAGTTAGGTGTGAAAAGCAGAGTGGAAAGATTGGGAGTATAAGTCGTTTGACCAGAAAAGGAATGCATTAAGATTGTGTACACACACACACACACACACACACACACACACACACACACACACAATTTTTAACTTATTTTATGTGTATGCATATGTGTATGCATATGTGCCCCATTCACATATGTATGTGTGTCGTATGCATGCAGGAACCTGCAGATTTCAGGAGAGGGCTTTGAATTTTCCTGGTACCAGAGTTACAGATGATTGTGAGATACAATGTGGGTGCTAGGATTGAATCCAACACCTCTGGAAGAGCATTCAGTGCTCTTAATCACTGAGTTGTGCTTCCAGTCCCATAGTCAAATTTTTGTCTTTACTTAATTCATTTTTTCAGACAAGATCAGATCTTGATAGCCCTGGCTGTTCTGGAACCCACTATATAGAGCAGGCTGGTCTCAGACTCACAGAGATCTTCCTGCTTCTGTCTCCCTAGTGCTAGGATTAAAGGTATGTTCCACCATGCCCAGTTTAAGGGCATAATTGTTAAAGGTATTAGTACCATTAAAAACAAATCAGCTATTTTTTCCCCATGGGATAATAGAAAAGATGCCTTCAGGGCATCTAAAGAATTGGTCAGACTCTACCCATTGTAGGCTCAAGTATATAAAAGAGTAAACACGCAGGGAGGGGAGCAGAGAAAAATAAAAAAAAAATTAAAAAAAGAGTAAACACATTTGAAGATTTTACCATGAGAAAAAAGGACCTGAAAAGTGTTTCCCAGGATTTTATTTTAACCTTGTTCATCTCGCCAAGCCCTTACAGACTACATGACATGTTACAAGCTGGTTCTGTTCTTTAAGACTGTGGGAGAACTTGACTTCATTCATGTGATGCTGGTACTAAGGGCATGCAGAATGTAAGAATTATACGGTCTTCTAGCCTTCTACCCAGATTTCAAATCACTGTTGGTGTGGCTAGGCAATGCATAGCAGGTTAAGAGTCCTTTGCAGGTTGTTCTTGAGAAGGCAATGTAGAAGTGGAGATGGGGTGGAAGTTCCAGGATGCTCAACAGTCTGGTGGTGGTGGTACACACCTTTAATACTATCACTTGGGAGGCAGAGGCAGGTGGATCTCTTTGAGTTCTGGCCAGCCTGGTCTACAGAGTGAGCTCCAGGACAGGCTCCAAAGCTACATGGAGAAGCACTGTAAGAAGCTACAGGCAATGAGTGGAGTCAGCCCAAGATCATAGTAGCAAGGTTGTCCAAACCCAATGATGCTCACATATTGCTACCACATGCTTTAGGTATCAGATTTGGTATTTTCCCTGCTGGCCTTTTGCTTTTATTAGATTTTATCAGATTCTTTCCTGCTCTTTTCCCATCCCACTGTTTGGTAATGGGGATACTTAAGCTACACTATCTTACTAATGTAACTTTGCCTTTTACTTTACGAAGACTCACAGCTAAGAGATGGCGTTGAATCTTGGTAGACATTAAACTTAGATTTGAACAATGTTAGAACAGTCATGGGTTTGGGAGCTTTTGGAGATGTACTAAATGGGTTTTATGTTGTGAGATGGTCATGAGCCTTTGGAGGTCAGGAACAGAAGGTTATGTTTTGAACAGGAAGTGCTCCCTATAGGCCCATGAGTTTAAAACTTGGCTCCCAGTTGATGGTACCATTTTGGGAGATACTGACAATGTCAGGAGATAGAGCCTATGTTGTGGAAATTGGTAACTATGGGCATATATATGGGTGCTGTGTCTTGATATAGATCCCTCTCTATTCTTTTTGTTTCTTGTTCACCACGCAGGGAATAGCCTGCTCTGCCATATATTCCTGCTACCGTAAGTTCCACCTCACCACTAGCCCAGATGCACTGGAGCTGAAGTCTATGGACTTAAGTCCCTGAAACCACAAGCTAAGATGAACACTTCTTCTTCTAAATTGTTCTTATCTGGTATTTTATCAGAGCAAGAAAAGTAACAAAAGAAGCATCCTCCTCATTTTTGAGTAGCTCCATTATATCTTTATTGGTCTCTCCACTGCATCAAATATTAAACTACATGTTCCTTCTTCTAGTGCCTCAACATACATGGGGAAAGTGCCACAATGAAGAGAGGATACAGTGTTAAAAAATCACATTGTATAATGGTTAGATGACCTCCTAGGGCCACATTGTGTTCAAAATATTATGGGAACAAAAATAATCAATTTATGTAACATACTAGGTACACTACCTGGAATACAAACACACTTTTAAAAGTCTACATTTTGGGTGACAAGATGGCTCAGTGGGTAAAGGCACTTCTTCCCAAGCATGATAATCTGACTTTGATATCCATAATTCATGTGGTGGAAGAAGAGAATTGATTCTAGCAAGCTGTCCTCTGACTTCCATATGCAAGCCATGATCTGTTGGCAGAGGCTGCTCCTTTGTTCCCAGCTGCCCAGACCCGAAATAATCACTCAGAAATAATAAAAAATTGTATTATTTGCAATACTGTTTAGCCAATAGCTTAAGTGTATTTCTAGCTAGCTTTTATATCTTAAATTAATCCATTTCTATTATTTTATATTTTACCATGAGGCTTGTGGCCCACCAGCAATGTTTGGGGTGGCAGCTTGTGTCTTTCTCCTCTGTTGGCTATGTGGCGTCTCCCTGACTCCACTTACTTTCTCCCAGCATTCAGTTTAGTTTTCCCACCTAGCTCTATTCTGCCCTATCACAGGCCAAAACAGTTTCTTTATTCATTAACCAATAAAAGCAACACAAATAAAGAAGGACTTCCCACACCATTGATCCAAACACAGACACACAGACACACACACACAAACACATATGCAGACACAGACACACACATAACACATATACACACTCACACAGACACACATACACAGACATATATATAGACACAGATACACACACATACATGTACATCCACACACATAATACATGAATGTAAGAAATTAAAAACATGTATGCTTCCATCACTCATATAAAATGCCAAATCTTATTTATTGTTACAAATGATAAATCATCTGTAATACAAAATCATTTTTACTCATCGGAGAGGAGAAGAAGGAAGTGTTTGGTGACACACAGCATTGCTGAGAGCCAAGGAAATTAGACATTATGCTGCTGGCATTAACCAGAGAGCCACTTGGCAACAACTGTAAATAAAGCATACATATCCCTTTCCTTTGCAATTGTGCTCTTGAACTTTATCCCAGAAGCTGTCAACTATATGAGAATATCCATTAAAGTATGTTGTTTTCTGATGACAAAACACTAACAACGTGATCACAATTAAATCGCTTGATCTAAACTGCTATAATTTTGTAAGTATAATATATACTCTCACATCCAAACACTCATAAAGGGGACCGGCGAGAGATCTCATGGGATAAAACAACTTTTTGTCATACAAGCTTGATATCCTCAGTTTGATCCCTGAGACCCATGTAGAACAGTAGGGTGTGGTGGACTTTGTCTGTAATCCCAGCACTTGCACAGAGAGATGGGAGGTAGAGAGAGGAGGATCAGCTAGGAACTTCCAGGCCAGATTAAGTGAAGACCGTAGCAGAAATAACAAGAGAGACTATCTCAGGAAGGTGGAAGGAAGAAACCTGATTCCCTAGAGTTGGCTTCTGACTTCACACATGCAAGTGTGTGTGTGTGTGTGTGTGTGTGTGTGTGTGTGTGCATGTCTGTGTCACAACATACACACCATACACCTTAATAGTAAAAATTAAAAAGAAATACTCAAGAAACTGGGAGTTACCTTTAGATTAGACAAAGGGAGGATGGAGAGACAGATTTCCTTTCTATTCTAATCTTTCCTGTCTCTAAAATTGTTTACTATGTGTATGTATCTTCCAGTGAAAAACAGAAATACAACTGATAAAAACTACCTGTACAGTTTAATGTAGGGAACTGGAAGGATGACTCAGCAGGTAAGAGAACTTGCTGCTCTTCTAGAGGACCAGAGTTTGATCCTCACAACAAGGAGCTCCCAATTGTTTCTAACTCCAGCTCTTCTGGCCTCTGTGGGTGCCTACACATACCTGATGTACATGCATACACACACACACACACACACACACACATGCATGCACACACACATACCCTCATAAAATAAAAATGAAATCAATCTTTTAAAAATGTAATTTAACTTTCTTTAGACTTGATTTGTAATTAAAAGATAATTTGGCTTATCAGTTTCAGGTACTTTTGTAAAATCTAGGAAACAATCTCCAGATTTGAAGTTGAACACGGTCAGCTGGGAAGTCAGTGTGTCAGAGAATGGATCTGCATTGATTGGATTAAAGGTTACTCATTCAGTAAGATTTCTCGCCCTTGAACTGAAGGCAAATGTTCTTACCTGCTTTATTAGGCTGCCAGGGGAATATTTGGTGAGGGGGCCAACAGCAATTCATAACGTTCATAGAATTACAGAAATGACATCTTTTCCATTGTAAGGCCACTAGGCCAAAGGACCAAATGTTCTCCCTCTAATTCTTCACTTGTTTATGGGCCTCTAAATTACCCAACTAGTATTTATTTATAGAACCAGTTCACCTGATGTTTTACTTTTGTCCTGAGTGGAGAATGCTTTTATTTTCTGTGTGGTTAACTTGGACTATCATCCTCCAGCTTCCTACTGCCAAGCTAATCCTGGGCCCTCTTTTCCTCTTTTTCCTTCTCCTTCTCTTCTTCCTCCTCCTCCTTCTCTCCTCCCCATTCCTTCTCCTCCTCACTCCTTGATGTGGGATTCTCCTCTGTGTGCTATGCATATGTTTTATTACCATTGGCTAAAAAGATGCTGCTTTGGCGTATGGCAGGGCACAATATAGCAAGGCTGGAATTCCAAGCAGAGACAGAGGAGGAAAGAAGGCATAGTCAGGGAGACGCCATGTAGCTGCTGAAGGAGAAGGATGCTGGAAACTTACCGGTAGGCCACAGCCTCATGGCGATACACAGATTAATAGGAATGGGTTAATTTAAGAGGTAAGAGCTAGCTAGGAATACACCTAAGCTTTTGTTCAAACAGAGTTGTAATTAATATAGTTTCTATGTAATTATTCGGATCTGGGCAGCTGGGAAAGGAACACACAGTCGCTGTTTACATAACTCCTCCTCCATCTCCTCTTCCCTCTGCTTCTGCGTCTCACCTTAGTCCGGTCCCTTGCCAAGCTCATTTTTTTTTGTCATCTTAATGTGGCTCTCATCTGTCACTGACTCTCTCCTCATTCTGTGCTCACACGGTGGCCACTTGCTGTACCTCCCTGAGATCTGCACATCTTGCTCTACTGGGTTATCTGTCTTCCAATACTCTGATTCCATTTTCTTCTCTGGGACACCTGCACTGATGTTTTCTCTCAAGGGTTATAAGTTGATTATTAATTATCCAAAGCATCTGGGATCAGAAGCATTTTGGATTTCATAGGTTTGAGATTTGGAGATATGCACATATACATATTGGGGTATCTTGGGGATGGAATTCAAATAAAAACATAAAGCAGATCCATGTTTATAATTTAAATAGTTTTAGGCATGAAGAATGAGTTACAGTGTGACAATTTTCACTCGGGGGATTGTGTTCTTAATTGGATTTGAGCATCAGACTGGTGACGTTCAATTTGTGTTGTACTTTGTATACTAGTTTTTATACATATACTTTGTTCTCCATTCTTTGCTCAGACTTCTTAAAGCTGTTGTGGCATTAAAATGGAATTATATTTTTATATCTATTTTTCTTACTAGGCAGGAAGGGCCTCCAGGGAAAGGATGGTTTATTATCCCCTTTCTAAACTGTCATTTGCTGATTCCCCCCTCTTTTTAATTGATTTTTATTGAGCTCTATATTTTTCTCTGCTCCCCTCCCTGCCTCTCCCCTCCCCTTCAACCCTCCCCCAAGATCCCCATGCTCCCAATTTACTCAGGAGATCTTGGCTTTTTCTACTTCCCATGTAGATTAGATCTACATAAGTCTCTCCCTTTTACATGGTAGATGCAGCACAAGAAAATTTCTGCGTTAACTCATTTCATCAATTTTTTGGAAAGCCCTAGAAACATGTATTATGGCCTTTGGTGAAGATTCAAATAGCAGAGATAGAGGGCTGGAGAGATGGCTTAACAGTTAAGGGCTCTTGCTGCTCTTCCAGAGGACCCAGGTTCAGTTCCCACACCCAGTCCAAGTCAGGTATCTCACAACCACAAGTAACTCCAGTTCCAGGTATTCCAACTTCCTTCTAGGGCCTCCTTGTACACATGTGTATGTGTCACACACACACACACACACACACACACACACACACACACACACAATCTTTTTTATTTTATTTTCAAGGTTTATTACATAGCTATAATAATCAAGCAAAGTTTCCTAGACATGACACCAAAAGCAAGAAAATCAGTAAATCAGACCCCATCAAAGCTCAACACTGTTGACACAAACCACTCTTAGGAGAGAGAGTGAACAGACAAATGACAGACTAGGAGAACGTATTTGCAACGCAATCTTTCTTTTTTTTTTTTTTTTTAAAGCACAGTCTAAGTGGTTTGTTGAATGGAAATTTGAGTTTTTCCTCTTGGTATCTTGTTGAATCACCCAGCTCCAGTACCAGTCGGATGGCAGACGTTCAAGGGTGAAGCTACCAGTTTAACTGGTGACCTCTGCGTTAGGCACCATCCATTCCTGCCAGCAGAGCCTCCAGCGTGTCGTACACCTGCATGACCACATCCGCACATTGGTTTGCTCGGGCCGGTCCGTGTGGGTCTGTGGAAGAGATTCTGGATTGCTCTGCATGCTTTTCAGCAGGAGTGCATGGAGGAGAAGGGGAATCGGGGCTGTGAGGCGAGCTCTGGAAGAAATGCCCCCAGAGAACCCAGGGCCTCGGCAGTTAATATGCCCCAGGACTGAGGAGGAAACTTCTTGTAAAAGCTAGCTCCCCTCAGAACAATGTGGCCTTTTATTTTTTAACTTTGGAATGGAGCCTGGCTGTCCATGGAAACAAAGAGAGGAGAGAGTCACTGAACAGTCTCACACATTAAAAAAAAAAAAAAAAAGCCAACCAGAATGTTTGTCTTTGAAGTCTCCTTTCCGTCGTTTAGAAAACTTTGGATTATAGGAGTGTTTTTTTCCTACTTTTTCCCCTCAGTTCCTCACCCCACCCCAATTTTTCTTTTTCTCCTTTTTCCCCCCTGAAGAAAAGAGGACTGCGTGTAAGGGAACCTTCCTTTGAAACAGGGCAGGAGTCATTAATTAAGACTCCCATTCTTTCCTTCTGACACTTGCTCATCAATCAGACTCCCCTTAGCATTCTGATGACCTCGCTGACCTGGGTCTTCCATACTGTCTGCCAGCCAGAGCTGAGACAGAGACCACACACCAGAAGAGAGAGAGAGAGAGAGAGAGAGAGAGAGAGAGAGAGAGAGAGAGAGAGAGAATGAGAGACAGGCTGGGCACAAAGCCAGCTGGTCTGGAAATCTTGTTCGAGGTGATGGTGGATAAAGAAGACATTTCTTTGCAGAAGGAAGTGTTGCTTACCTCACACAAGCAGTGAACTATAGCCGCCCTTCTCTTTCTCAGCCTACGGCCCGCCATGAGGCTAGGAGTCTAGCCAACCAAGACCAGGAAATAGGCAAGTAATTCCTCTCTGCCAGTTCTATCCTGATGAAAAGAGCCAGCTTTCACCCTCACTCAGCAAAGTGCAGAAGGCTGATCTGGGAGGAAGTCCACCTGTCTGGGGCGTGGGCTTTTAGTACTCTAGTTTTCTTATTTATTCATGTAAAACATCAACCTGTAGTCACATCTATATGACCAAAATTACGTATCAGGAAGATTACTGAGTTGTAACTAAATGACAATGAAAGTAGCAAAAATCCCCACTACAGCTGAAAAAGCAAGAATTGCGTTACCCATACTTGGCCACACTTTTAAAGTAGGATTAAACAAAGTGTGTGTGTGTGTGTGTGTATAAACATATCTGTATATACACACATAGTTTACTGTGCTATAGGAGTGCTAACGTTGTAGTAACTTTCATATATATTTATTATATATACATATATAATATATATTTATTATATATACATATATTTTTTGCTATAAAGCATTTGCAACAGAGAAAACTAAAAAGAAAAAAATTAGGGGAAGAAGTTGGATGTATTTGTCCACAATAGCCAATAAGCATGGAAGGTGTTCAAATTCTTTAACCACCAGGAAAACACAAGCTATTACTTTACAGATACTAAGACCAGTATAACTTAGAAGAAGTCAGGCAAGTTCTTGGTCATCCAAGCAGTGTTGGGGTAGTGAAAAGGAGTGGGGTTCAAACTTGTTAGAAGGTGGATAACAGATGTAGAAAAATAAGAGGTGATGGTGACCCAAAAGAGGAGTGCTTGAAACCGAGATGAGATAAAAATGTAAATTATTGGCCAAAAGACGTTGTAGGATGATTCGTGGGTTGGAGTATGGGAAATAATCAGTGGAGGAGAGGAGATTAAGGGACACAGAAGGCAGGATATAGAGCAACATCTACCGATCACTGAAATATCTCAACAAAGTTATTATAGCAGAACAAAGGGAACGTGGGGTACAATATAAAGAGAAATACAGGAGTCTGTGAGAAGTCAGAGGTGACAGCAACTGAGTTTGGCATGAACCAAGTCTGAGCGTTTGTACTGAAGTAAGGTGAGAAGAGCAGAGAAGTCTCACAATGAACGGGAAGAGCTGTCCCTTTATCTGGGCTCTCTGTACAAGCACGTTGCAGATAGATTAGCAGTCTATTATTAGAGCGCTGCAGCGGAGTGTGGTGGTCCTCCTGGGAAAGCAAGATCCCTCTTGGAGTCTCCAGGGGAAGTACAAGCCTGAGTATATGCTGGCTTTGCTGAAGACTGCTTCTTATACCCAGGAATAAGGCTGCTAGGGGAGGTTCAGATATCTGTTGAGAGAGAGAGCATCAGAAAGTAGATAGAGCACAGGGAGGACTCAGAGACTGAGGACGTCCCAGATACCTGTTTGTCTCTGACTTCAGTAGGAACACCAGGCACAGGAGACTAACCCGATGGCCTCGAGGCAGATAGGGGTGTGAGGCTGTGGGTGCCTGAAAGTAGAGGAGGGGCGGGTCTTATTAAGATAGGTGAGCTCTTGAAGCCTTGGATGAAGACAAAGAATCTGGACTAGAGCAAACATGGCAAAGGGGGATTACAGGATTCTTCTACTAACCCTGTGTTTCACAACAGCATGCAGCAACACCTTGCCATTCACAGGAAACAGAAGGGAAGGAAGTAGGTAGAGTTAGCAAGGAAGCAGGGTGGCCTTCCCACAGTAAACAGGACTCAGGAAGTAATCTCTCAGGCAGCACAGCGGACATAGTGGCATTCTCTAGCCTGCTGCTTTTTGTTTGTTTGTTTGTTTTTCTGGGCTGCTGTCATGTTTTTAAAGCCATCCTCGTTGACACTGTGTGATCCAGATTTACTTTGGTTTCCTTTAAAATCAGAGTTCTTGGGAGTGGTCTGTCATTACATTTATTTCCAAGATTATCAAATAACTCAATATGACTAAAAATAATTATTGGTTTACAAATAGACCATAGGAGATAAGTCAGTTGGGAAGTCTCTTTCTTTCTTTCTTTCTTTCTTTCTTTCTTTCTTTCTTTCTTTCTTTCTTTCTTTCTCTAAAAAAGTCTTTACTTATTCAGGGCAAGAAGATGCAACAAAAGTTTAAATCAAAAGTTCATCTGGAATGTAATTTCTCTTTCTGCTTGTCAGCAAAGGCTGTGCTTTGTTTGTACATTTTAAGAGGTCTTACCTGCTCATAAATCTTCGCACAAATGGAAACCCTGGTGACCCTTCTGGAGAATTCTTGTTTAGACAGGAGCAATTGCTTGATTCTAACTGCTTCTCTCTCTTCTATTTCATGTGTACCACCAAGACATCATTGATGTATGGTAAAACCCAAGTCAGAGGAAACAGGTTCCAGAAGCCCACTCTATATGTTGGCACCTGTTCAGGTTCTTCATGATGCAATGCACAGCCAGAGGGTCTTTTGACTTTGTGAAGTGGTTCATAAACATGACCACATACTAACGAGTGTTCTCAGGCCCTCAGCTGTTGCTTGGTGCCTGGGGTGCCATTATCTACCAACAGAGAGAAATTGTGGGTAGACAAGAAGAGGCTCTTGAAGTGCTTGTCTTCAGCAGTTATTGTAGCCCTCATTGTTCAAGTGGAGCAAGGGGTAGTGGCAGGTAGGAGGGGGCAGCAGCAGGTCGAGTCCCCTGCTCACAGCTCTCATGCAGACCTCGAGCAGTGGAACTCTCAGCTCCACTAGTGTTGTTGCTCTAGTGTGGGTCTAGGAAGATGAGATTCTTTAGTCTACGGAAGCAGCTAGCATTGTAGATCCCAGGCACAGGTAGGTACTGGATTCTCCAGGCCTTAAGTGTGGCCCCTGTTTCAGTTCTCAGACTGGGATGTCTCCAAGCCTTGGTACCAAATGTATGAAAAATATCTGGAACTCTTCCAGCAAGTAGGGTCTCCAGCCTTCTATCCCTCTCGAGCCTTAGCTCTTTGTCCCTTCCATTGTCCCAACTGTTCTTGTCCTGGTCAGTTTCTCAAATTGTTCAGCTACCTAGCAGCTGGCCACCTTGCTGATTTTGCAGCTTGGTCCTGCTTTTTGTCTTTTGTTTCTCATGGGTCAAGCAGCAAGCCACCTTGTCATTTTCACAGCTTGGACTGCCAATAGCTCAAATGTTATTTTCTCTATTGCTTCTACCATTGGTGGCACACTGTAGGTTCTGTTTCTTCCTTGTGTTACCATGTAACATGAGGGCCAGGCTGCTTGTTGGGGTTTCTGTCCAGCCCGGTCCCCCAGCCATTTAGTCCCAGAGAAAATCACACAGAGGTCTCCAGAAGATTATAAACTGATTGGCCGATTAGCTCAGGCTTCTTATTAACTCTTTTAACTTATATCAACCCAATATTCTTATCTATGTTAGCCACATGGCTCAGTACCTTTTTCAGCGGAGCAGGTCACATCCTGCTTCTTCGGTGGTCTGGGCAGGAGGGCAAGGGAGTTTCCTTCTTCCCAGAATACTCCTGTTCTCATTGCCTCACCTCTACTTCCTGTCTGGTTTTCCCACCTATACTTCCTGCCTGGCTAATGGCCAATCAGCGTTTATTTAAAACATGATTGACAGAATACAGACAATTCTCCCGCACCATTACCAGCTCAGCTTGCACTGCTAATGTGAGCAAGAAAATAACACTGAAAAAATGTTTATTGGGACTAATGTTGCAACACTAGGTGAGGTAGTACAAAAACAAGTTTTCCTACAAACCTTCAGAGTGAACTAAAAATCTGCTTACATGACCAGACAAGTGGTGTTTGCACTAATTACAGCATAGTGTGCATGCAAATGAGGGTTTAATTTTGAACCCAATGCACAATTATTCCATTACTATCAGCTACAGAAGTCCCTCTGCTAGGGCAACAGGGAAATTTTGGCCTAGGTAGAAATGGTTTCATCTAAAGTTCGCTGAGGCTTGTGATAACAAAAAAGTCTGGTGTGAACTATTCAAAACAGCCCTCCTGAGTGAGCCACCTTGCCAGAGTAGGCCCAAGCCAGCCACCTCCACAGGAGTAGGTATGAGGGAGTGGCCTCCTAGAGAGCAGGCTTGAGCCAGCGACCTCTGTGGGATCAAGTCTGAAATTTTTCACAGACCTTGAAAGAACGAAACTCAACTTCATATGGAAAAGCAAAATACCCAGGATAGTCAAAACAATCCTTACAATAAAAGAACTTCTGGAGGCATCACAATCCCTGACTTCAAACTTTACTACAGAGCTACAGTACTAAAAAACAGCCTGGTATAGACATAAAAACAGACAGGAGGGCCAATGGAACTGAATTGAAGACCTAGATATCAATCTACACACCTACGAACACCTGATTTTTGTTTGACAAAGAAGCAAAAAATATAAAATGGAAAAAAGAAAGCATATTCAACAATGGTGCTGGCATAACTGGATATCAACATGTAGACAAATGAAAATAGATCCATATTTATTGCCATTCACAACACTCAAGTCCAAATGGATCAAAGACCTCAACATAAAGCTAGCCACACTGAACCTTATAGAAGAGAAATTGAGAAGTACACTTGAACACATTGGCACAGGGGACCACTTCCTAACTATAACCCCAGTAGCACAGACCCTGAGAGAAACAATTAATAAATGGGACCTCCTGAAACTGAAAAGCTTCTGTAAAGCAAAGGACAAGTTCAATAAGACAAAACGGTAGCCTAGAGAATTGGAAAAGATCTTCACCAACCCTACAGTGGAAAGAAGGCTGATCTCCAAAATATACAAAGAACTCAAGAAGCTGGTCATCAAAAGAACATATAATTCAATTAAAAATAGGGTATAGACCTAAACAGAGAACTCTCAACAGATGACTCTAAAATGGCTGAAAGACACTTATGGAAATATTCAAAATCCTTAGCCATCAGAGAAATGCAAATCAAAACAACTCTGAGATTCCATATTACATCTGTAAGAATGGTCAAGATCAAAAACACTGACAACTTATGCTGGAGAGGATGTGGGGTAAAGGGGACACTCCTCCATTGCTGGTGGGAGTGCAAATTGGTTCAGCTGCTTTGGATATCAGTATGGTGATTTCTCAGAAAATTAGGAAACAACATACCTCAAGATCCAGCAATATCATTTTGTGTATATACTCAATCATACCACAAGGACATATGCTCACCTATGTTCATAGCAGCATTATTTGTCATAGCCAGAACCTGAAAACAACCTAAATGCCCCTCGACCAATGGATCAAGAAGATGAGGTACATTTACACAATGGAGTACTACACAGAAGAAAAAAATAGTGACATCTTGAAATTTGTGGGCAAATGGATGGATCTAGAAAACATCATATTGAGTGAGATAACCCAGACCCAGAAAGACAAATATCATATTTACTCACTCGTAAGTGGCTTTTAAACATAAAGCTTACAATTCACAATCCCAGAGAACCTAGAGAACAAAGGAATACCTAAGAGAGACGTACATGCATCTAAACTACGTGGGAAGTAGAAAAAGACAAGATCTCTTTTACTTTTTATAAGAGTAAATTGGGAGCATGGGGACCTTGGAAGAGGGTTAAAGGATTTGGTGGAGGAAGGGAGGGAAGTGGAGAAAAAATATATAGCTCAATAAAAACAACTTTAAAAAAAGAAGCCCTAGTTGAGGCTCTTCCTTGAAAAGCTGAAACTGTGGGCCCTAATCACTTTGTAGTTTTCTCCAGGCATCCATGGAGTGCTCACTGCCATCAGGGTAGTCTTTGCTGGCTGTTTGGCAGTCTTTATTCCAGACAACAAGGTGGAATCCTGTAGTTGCCAATTAGTGAGTCAAATTGCCCATCTCCCAACGCCTGCTTATGAACAGGAAATGCGCGTCAGGTAACCTACCGTTAGCATTAGCAACGATTTTAGCCACGTTTCCACAATACTTAACACCTGCTGGGTGCTCTGGGGTGGGTCCCTGTCATCGCTGTCACTCTCTATTAAGTAATCTTTAAAAGGCAGACTATCGAAATGTAAACATCATAGCTTCTCTTGCATAAATCCATGTTGACGAACTCTATTGGAACCTTGGCCCTTAGGTGAGGTGATCCAGTGTTGGTAGGAAAAGGGAAGAGTCAAGACATCTTTATAACTGGCAAAGGCTAGAGTGTAACAGTTCATCAAGTCTTGGAGTGTTGTTTGCAGTAGGTGTGCTGGCTGTATGTATGTTTTCCCAGAAGGAATGCTGATGAACACTCTCTTTGGACTATCTAGATGATTTTTTTCTTTATTTTTATATTTTGTGTGTATAGGTGTTTTGCTGGCATGTATGTCTGTGCATCACAGGCATGCAGTGCCGTCGGAGGCCCAAAGAGGGTTTCAGATCCTCTATAACTGGAGTTTCAAATGGTGTGGTTCCTGAACTGAACCTGGGTCCTCTGGAAGAGCAGCCAGGACTCTTAGCCACTGAACCATCTCTCCAGCCCCGGATAAATTAATTATTCATCTTGTTGCCTTGAGCATTCTGCTTTTCTCTTCTTCTCTCTGGCCTCAGTAACCACTAAGATGCTTTTAAAAAATCTTCCTGTGTGAGTGGGGTTATGAAGTAGTTGTCTCTCTGTGCCAGTGCTATCTCACATGAGTTACTGATCTCCAGTTACATCCGTGTTTCAGAAAATGATGGGATTTCATTCATTCTTGTAATTCATTATTTGTTCAATAACTCCAACATCCACAATCTTTGAACCAAAGTCCCCCATGAGCTGTAACAGGAGGAGCAGGCTGTTTGTCATCCCAACCGCCTGGCTATCTTACACCCAAAATAACCATACAGAAGCTGTATTCATTTAAATACTGCCTGGTCCATTAGCTCTCACTTCTTATTGGCTAATTCTTACATCTTAATTTAACCCATTTCTATTAATCTTTGTATTGCCACATGACTGTGGCTTACTGGCAAAATTCTAACCAGTGTCCGTCTCAGGCAGGAGATCCATGGCATCTGCCACTCTGCCCTTCTTCCCAGCATTCAGTTCTGTCCACTCCACCTACCTAAGTTCTGCCCTATCAACTAGGCCAAGGCAGTTTCTTTATTCATTATCCAATGAAAGCAACACACAAACAGAAGGAACTCCTACACCAATAAGCCTAGAGCTTTCTTGCCATCTGTTTTGGCACCTTATCCTCTTTACTTGCTGAGGGTTAAGAGACAAGTGCCCACCTCCCAGCTTAGAGCCCTAAATAAACTAGATTAATAAACAATCTCACCAGCCCAAATGCTTTTCCTGGATGGACCAGAAAAATACAATGAAAGCAAAAAGCCTGAACCTTTTCCCTAAGGACACCAATGAAGAAAGTAGACAATTCAGAGCAGAGTCACTATTATTGGAAAAATACTAAGTCCTCTCCCTCCTCAACTTTTGAGGAGGATTGGGACAATTAGATACAACATGGAATGTTGATTTCTTCAATCTGTATCCTCCATCTACAGAAGTACTAGTTGCTAGGTGTTTTAGTGTCTGACAAGCACACTGATGTTTATTTGTGCTAAGAACTGTACACTCTATGTATTTCACATGTTACTATCCAGAACTTAGGGGATTTATGTATTTATGATCCACATGTAGATAAGGATGCACATTAAACAACTGCAGGGTTGTTTAGTTGCCCAGAGGCAGTGTTTGAAGCCCACATTATCTGCTTCAAGGCCATGCTTCTCCCCTCCCCCACATCCCTCCCCCTACTGTAAAGGTCAGATTGCTTTTCTGTCTGAGACAGCGTGGCTATTCCTGAGTTGCAGTTTCATGCGCAAACATAGCTACAAAGGATGGAATGGATACAGAAGATGATAAACACACCCAGGATTGGATTTGGAGAGACTAAAGGTATTGGTAATTGTCATGCATTTGGGGCCTTATAGTTGGAAAGATTGCCACATTTTGTAGCTTGTCTTCACGGAAGCCCTGAAGCAGATATCCCTTTATTCTGCTCATGCACATTAGGGAACCAAGGCTAAGGTGTTCTGCTAGGTTTCCAGAAAACAGGTCAGTGTGGAATGCAAATCTTCAACCAAATCCTTCAATTTTCTGTAGAGATCTATGCCCACAGATTCTACCTTCCTATTTAGGTGAAAAACAGAGGTAATGACAAACTCAACGCTGCTGTTTTCTCCCTCACAACTGGGGTTCAGGCTCCTCAGTTTTGCTTCAAGTCCCTCTTGCCCACAGACTGGTGGTTGTCTTTGTGTGTCTGGCTGTGATGTTCAGGACAAGCGGAGTCTGGAGTTTTGACAGGTGATAAATGGCCGCGGCTTCATTTCCTTGCTTCTGGTCAGAGCGTTGGCAGTCAGTGAGAGCATCTGGGAGCCAGCTGCCTAGGACTGGGATGTGATGAGAGAGGGGCCTTCCAGAACATGGTTTTTTTTTTTTTTTTGTGCAGGCTGATGCAGCAGCAGGCCCCTGCTTCCATGGCCATTGAAGAGACACTCGATGGGAAGTCAGGGCTTTCTTACCATCTGGTTAGCCGCCTTTACCTCTCTGGTTTTGGGGCATCAAGAGGGAGATGAGGAATAAAAAACTGTGCCCACCTCCCAGTATGGAATCTTGCATGAATTGGATTCTATATAAATGTGGCGGGGGAGGAAGGCTCCAAATGAACTATAAAGAGAACTGATGTGTCTCTTATCAGTCAGCTGCCTGTTGAATCTGCTTGGACGATAATCACCATGGTTACCAAGGATCTTGGCAGACAGTCATTATTCATCCCTGTCCATTCTTTCACGCCATTGTTTTCTCATATAAAATCCTGAAAGAATATCAAACGACCAGCTCCTCATGTTGTGCTTGCTCTTTGCGAACCAGGGCCTTCCCTTCCTCTCCGTCTGTCTCCATGCCTCCTGCCTCCTATCTACCTGGCTCCACCCCTGCCCACCTGCTGTGTGATGTCCTCAGCTGAGTACCATTCACTCTGAGGGGTCCCTGCATGAGAAAGTTGGAAAGCAAGCTGCCAGACGGTCACACCTCCAACTGTAAGCAACGAGTTGATTCATAGTTCCTGTCCTCTGGCCATTGCATGAGTGTGCTTAAATGACTGTTGGTGCGTGTTGTCTGACTTTGTCCCCATGCCGGGAGAAGGACAGGTGTTTAACACTAGCTAAAGTTCACACTCTTTATCTGCGAATCCCCAGAAGTCCCCTCATTTTCAGGCTGAGTAAGGGATGATCCTTCATTAGGACCAATGCACTTTTTTTCTTTGATCTCTGGGAAATTTCGACACCTTGCCAATTAGCTGTACTCATAAATCTGTGTTCTTTCAACTAACTGAGCCTCTTCACTGACATCCATGTCCAGTATCACAGAAACAGCAGTAGGATTGACCCCTTTTCCAAGAATGAATCAACAGTTTTTATAATGTGTTACCTATCAAAATTCATAAGAGGAGGAATAGTCAGTAAACTGCAAATTCCATGAGGACAAGAATCCTGCCTATCTCACTGACTGCTGCGGATCTTGAGACCTTGGCAGTATGCCTTTAATGCATGTTTGCGTGATTTGGTTTATATACTCCAAGTGAATTCAAATTTTTGCCATAGTCCCTTACCTGGGCTGGAGATGAGGTGCAGGTGGTAGAGTGCAGGCCCACCATGCACGAAGTCCTGGGCACCATCCCCAGCACTCCATCAGCTGGACCTCTTGTTACACACCCTTGGGAAGAGAAGGCGGTGAGGTTAGAAGGTGTAGGTTTTCCTTGGCTAGACAGTGAGTTTGGGGCTAGCCTAGCTACCCAAAGACCTGTCTCAAAAAGAAAAGAAAAAAAAACGAAAGAAATAAAGAAAGAAAAGAAAAATGACACACATGCTTACTCATTCTTTCATTATTTTAGTTTTATTCATTCTTTAGATAGTGTTATGTATTTATATGTAGCATCATTAGAATAATTTCTTATTAAATGCAAGTAGAAGAATGATGGCTTCAAGCAGTTGTTGGGAGATGGGAAAGATGAGACTATCTGCCCATTTCCCCACACATTTACTGTCCGTCTTCCTCATACGGTGCGGAGCTTTCTCTTCCTCATGAAGATAGCAATAGGAGTTGAGTCAGCTGAAATAATTTCCCTAGCCCGTCCGACAGATTTGCAATCTAGATCTCTGAATGGTTCTACCCCACAGTGCCTCTGCTAGAGGGGTGCAACTTTAAATGTGTGCTTTATGTTTGCACATATTTGTATGTTAACACATGTGTACCATGCATGTATAGAGCCCAGAGGACAACTTGAGGGAATTGGTTCTCTCTTTCCACTATGTGGGTCCAAGAGGTTAAACTTAGCTTGCGAGGGTTAGCAGCAACTGTCTTTCCCTGCAAAGCCACTGGGCTAGCCTGCTGTACAGTCGGGCTGTGGAGAAGGGGAAGGGCAGCTGTTTGGGAGGGCCTGTGGTAGAGAAATGAATCTTGGGGTTGTGACTTGATCTGACCCAGGCTGGTATTAGGTGGTCAAAGTTTTTATCTAGAAAGCAGGGATGGAGCACGGCCTGGCGGCAAGGGTCTTTGCCAGTGTCGGTATTTAGGAGGTGGACTAAGGCAGGAAAGGGTCTGAAGCAGCTCAAATTTGGTAACAAATTGGGAGGTGGTGGTGTAAGAGGTGGAAGGGGCCCATCCCATTGGGAAATGAAACTCCTTAGCGAAAAAGGGCAAACCATATTGGTAATGACTCACATCAAATGGTACATCTAATTTTCTTTTTAAATTTTACTTTTTGACAGCTTTGTATAACATCATTTCATGATGTATTTTGACCACATTCACCTCCATTACACCTTCTTGTCTCCCACTCCCTCCGAACCCCTGAATACTGCATTTAAAAATACTTCTAATTTCATCAATTTGTTGATGTATTTTTAGTTTTTGGGTTGGGATTTCCTATTGTCTAGCTTGGCCTTGAACTCACTTATGTAGCTGAAATGGCTCAGCTCCTGAGTCTACCAGATTACTGGAATCACAGGTAGGTGTGCCACCATGCCCCGGCTTCCTTTCGGTGATCTGTCGTCATAGCTGAAGGCGGTGCAACATAAAGAATATTAGACTTGGGAATCTAAGGCATCTTAAACCCCTTTCCCCTCTTCTATAGAGTACGGTTGCCTTACCTCCCTGGATCACATTTCCCATATCATTAAAAAGTTGCTTATTCTTTAATATTCTAATGGATGCTATCCTGGTATATGGGTGTTGCTTGCTTCCTCTTTTTTTCACATTTAATTTTTTATTATTGCATTATAAATAGTACCATTCAAAATTTCCACCTCCTCCGCTCCTCCCATTTCCCTCCCGCTTCCCCACTCCCCCTCCTCTTTTCCCCTCCAGTCCTAAGAGAGGGCAGGTTACCCTGCTTGCTTCCTCTTTAGCACTGAGATGCTAACACCTGCCTCACTGGGTGGTCATGAGGATGCAGCAGAGACTGTCAAGTGCCACACCAGATGCTGAGGGCACAGCTTTGACGTCGTGTTCTTGTGCTCTGTCTTGCATACAGCCAGGGTTTGAGCTGTGTACATGAACGATAGGCTGGGAAGCTGTGGTTCAAGCTACCGATTGTAGGGCAGCGGGTCTCCCCTATTGAAAATGTGCCGAAACTTTCTTTAGGGGAGGTAGTGGAGTCTGATTGAAAATAACAAGGAGTACTTAAAAAGCAGCTAATTTATACAGGGAAGGGGCAGGGCTTCGTCTTGTTGCTAAGGTCCTGATTGTTTCCTGACTGTGTCTGTGTGTCTGAGTCTCTGCCAGGCCATTCTATAGGCTCCTTTCAGGAACTTGGTGATCTTGGCCCACAGATAATTAGATCAGTGCCATCACTTTCCCCGTTTCCCCCTTTTATTCTGCTGGGACAATTTCCATGAAAATAGAAGTGGATAATATCCCTTTCCCATTAATAAGGTTCGAGTTCTTCCTGGGTTACAGCTTGGCGGAGCCATCGCATAAAGTCCTAAGTCAACTCATGAGTGAGCTGTCTTTAAGGAGCTTGTGAGTCCTGAATGCTCAGCCAAGTAACCCGCTTGCCAAACTGGATTTTAAAAACTATCTCACGATATAAAATATCTTTGACTGTATTCTGTAGTGTAGTTTATTCTGATGTTAGTAAACATATACAATTGGCCACTCATATTATAAGTTCTGAATCTGTAGATTTGTACATTATGAATAAAAAATGTTAAAAAAAAACGGGTGTCATCCTCATCTTTATGTCTAGCAGTCTGGTAGAAAAGGCAAGTGGATATCTACTTGTTCAAGGCCAGCCTGGTCTACATAGACAGTTCCAGGCCAACCTGGTCTACATGGACATTCCAGGCCAGCCAAGGCTACATAGTAAGAACCTGTCTCAATTTTTTTCTCTCTCAGAACAAAAAACAACTGTCTATAGTTGTACTGAACATACCTAGACATTTTCCCCCTATATTTTATCTAACTACTATGCCCTTTTTTACCTGTAAGACTTGCATATCCATGGGCTTTTGTATAAGGAGGGAGATCCTTGAGCCCTGCCTCAATGGATGCCGAGTCAGTGTATTTGCAATTCAATGGAAAAAAGATTTTAATTTTCAACAAATGTTGCTAGAATAGCTGGTCTTGATATACAAAAATATATCTGTTTATAGACCCTAAACCTTTCACAAAATCTAACTCAAGTTGAATTATAGACATAAATATGATATCCATAATTATATAACTTCTAAAAACTAACAAGAGAGACAAGCTAGGTGATCTTTGGTTTGACAATGATTTTTTAAATTATGCGTATGGACATATTGCCTGCATGTATGTCTGTGCACCACTTACGTGCTTGGTGCCCTCAGAGGCCAGAAAAGGGCATGAGATTTCTTCTTCTTAAGTGGAATTACAGACTGTTGTGAGCTACCATTTGGGTGCTGGGACTCAAACCCAGGACCCAAGGAAGAGCAGCCAGTGCTCTTAATTGCTGAGCCATCTCTCTATAGATCCTAATGATTATTAAAGGGCCTGCCTTTAATCCCAGCACTGGAGAGGCAGAGGCAGGCAGATCTCTCTGTTTGAGGCCAGCCTGGTCTACAAAAAGAGTTCCAGGATAGCCAGAGCTATACAGAGAAACATTCTTGGAAACAAAAACAGAAACAAAACTAATATATATGTGTGTGTGTGTGTGTGTGTGTAGTATATTTATTACTAAAATCATGATCTATGAAAGAAGAAATAGGGAATTTAGACCTCATTAAATATTTAGAACTTCTTTTCTTAAAAATGCGCTGTGAAGAGAACTGATAGAGGCGGGGCAATGTGAGCATCTGAGCTTTGCATCAGACCCTATAAAATGCCGGGTGCTGGTGGGCTGTACACTCCCACTGCTGACATGATATAGGCGTGCAGAACCTTGGGGTTTGCTGGCCAGATAGCCTAGCTTAATTGTTAAATTATAGGTCAAGTGAGATTCTCAAGGAACGGGGGAGGATGGCTCTGTAAACACAGACTGCACTTTCGTTTCCCGGCCACACAGACGCAAATAATCACACAAAACTACATTAATTACAACATTGTTTGGCCAACGACTCAGGTATATTCCTAGATAGCTCTTACATCCCAAATTAACCCATTTCTATTATTTTATATTTTACCACGAGGCTCATGGTTTGTTACCTCACATCTTGCTTCTTGGGTGGCTACATGGCATTTGCTTAACTCTGCCTTCTTTCTCCCTGCATTCAGTTTATTCTTCCCACCTAGCTATATTCTGCCCTGTCATAGGCCAAGATGGCTTCTTAATTAACCAGTGATAATAAAACATATCGATAGCATACAGAGGGGAATCCCACATCATGTCTCCTGAGATGTAACAATTAAGGTTGACCTTGGTCTCCTTGTGCACATTCACACACATGAACTCACCCATACACATACATGCACAAAGTGGGGGGGAGGGAGGGAAAGAGAGAGAGTCCAGGGTACAAGTCATCTAATAGAGGTAATGGGAAAGGAGGGGCTGTAATTAGGCAGGGAAGAGGCAGATAAATACAGAAGAAGGACAAGAGAGGGTAAAATAACAGTGAGGAGTCTGAAAAAGTCACAAGGAATCATACTATGAGCTATCTACCTAAAATACATATGCCATATGTAAGTTGGTGTATCTATATATATGCACATATAGATATGTACATACACACACACACACACACACACACACACACACAAACATATACCTTATAAATTTAAATGAAAATTTCCCACCTTGGTTGACCAATGCTCCTTTTAAGAGCCAAAGAACAGCTAACAAAAATCCCAACAGACATGACAAAGTCCTCTTCTGAGTTATTGGTCAGGGTCACTGAAGAGACTCCGCAGACATTATGGATTATGCGATTGCCCTTGTTTCCCCCTCAGAGGTGGACGGTAAGTGCCTATCATTGAAGACACCATGCACTTCAGATGTAGGTCCCAGAAGCCTCTGAGCAGGCACCTACAGGATTTCCTCCTCCCCGAGGACTAGTTTCGTGTTACCAGAAGCCACCACACATTCCTTCAAAGAAGGGAAGCAACCAGTAGTTCCATTCAGCTATGAAAGTACTACCTACGAAGTACAACGTCCAACCAGTGTGACATGATGGCTAGCCTGGAGGGTGCAGGAGTGGCATATGTGCACTGTCACTAAACAATGGCTCTCTGGTTGGACTTCAGGTTTGGCCAGCAAGTGGGTCAAGTGAGCTCATGAATCTTTACGGAGAACCTACAACCACCAGGAAACCGTCATAATCCCTATCTCCACTCTGTTTTTTATTTATTTTATAGCCCGGATGCATTTTCCTCTTCCTCCTCCTGGACCCTCCCGCAAGCCCTCTGATCCCACTACTTTTGTCATCCTTTCTGCAAACTTTCTTGGGGTTTTTAAATCTTGTAATTTCTCTGTCATCACCTGAGAGTTTCTTCTACCTCCATCGCGAGGTCTCCCACACTCGCGTGTTGTACATACCTGTGTGTCCATCTCCTACGCACCTGTAGTCCTGGGCCAACAGATACTACTAAAATTGCCTAGAACAGCAAATAAAACTGCTAAATTATATGCTTTTCCTAGGCTCTCAAATAATTTATTTGTTGACTGAGGTTTCTGTCCTGCCCAGTTCCTACAGTTGTTAAGTCCCAAAGAAGTCACACAGAGGTCTACGTTAGTTATAAACTGATTGGCCCATTAGCTCAGGCTTCTTATTGACTCTTATAACTTATATCAGCCCATTATTCTTGTCTATGTTAGCCACATGGCTCAGTACCTTTTTCGGTGAGGCAGGGTCACGACTGTGGACTGTGCTTCCCTCTTCCCAGAATTCTCGTTGCCCCACCTCTACTTCCTGCCTGGCTACTGGCCAATCAGCATTTATTTAACATATAAGTGACAGGGTACAGACCATTGTCCCACAGCATTTATTTGTGCTTTTATAGCCATTATTTCTATGTTCCCTTCCTATTACCTTCTATTATATGTTAGAGAGTCACAGGTGTAAAGAATTGAGAAGAGAAGTAGCGATTTTTATCTCTAAAGGCATCACTTATTGAAGGCATCTGGAGACAGAGATAGATGAGAAGAGGCATCCATGGGAAGTTGGAGAGGCACATGTCTTTTTTGATGAAATAAGCACAGTGACCTCAGGGCTGTACTGAGAAGCACATAGGAGAAGGGGCTGTCATGGCAGGGGGGAGACAAAACGTTGAAATCTAGATGGACAGATTCTTCGTTGGTGAGGCAGAGTAGATAGCCAAGAGCCAATCAGAGGTTACTGCATGTTTCTCCTTTTATTTGCTACTTATCCAGAACAGCCATCTGATTGCCTAATCAAGTGAGAAATTAAAGCCTTAGATATATATGCATTACACATACATATTATATTTACACACATGTATACTTATCTTATACATGGGATCTATACATAGGATGTAGTATATGTAATTTTATATTATAGGGGAAAAATATTTTTTTTAGAATATGGGTCTTTGCATTTTTGTATGCTTTTAACAAACTTTAAAAATACTTTTCAGATCTGTTTTTGAAGAAAGGTTGAGACAGTGTGGATCTATCTGGAAGATGTTTATTCTAGGAGAAGTAAGACAGACACAAAAAGGTCAAATATTACTTTAACTTATAGGACAGTTCTTTGTTCTTTTTTTGGTTCACAGGAGCTCCTGTTGAGTTGTGCTTTGAACCAAAAAAAACTTTTTTGTGCCTGCCCAAACACAAGGTTTTCTCGGTATCAGTATTTTCCAATTGAGTGGTGCTGTCTTAACAATTGATTAACTTATGTGGACATGCATTACCTACCATATAAAGTCTATATTTGGAGCATAAAGGGGTATTGAATTTTGTCAAATGCTTTTTCAGCATCTAATGAAATGATCATATGGTTTTTTTTCTTTCCGTTTATTTATATGATGGATTACATTGATAGATTTTCGTATGTTGAACCAGCCCTGCATCTTTGGGATGAAGCCTACTTGATCATAATGAATAATTTTTTTGATGTGTTCTTGGATTCGGTTTGCCAGTGTTTTATTGAGAATTTTTGCATCGATGTTGATGAGCAAGATAGGTGTGTAATTCTCTTTCTTGGTTGAGTCTTTGTGTAGTTTTGGTATCAGGGTAACTGTAGCTTCATAAAAAGAGTTTGGCAATGACTCTTCTGTTTCTATTATGTGAAAAACATTAAGGAGTATAGGTATCAGCTCTTCTTGGAAGTTCTGGTAGAATTCTGCATTAAAACCATCTGGTCCTGGGCTTTTTTTGGTTGGGAGGTTTTTGATGACAGCTTCTATTTCCTCACGACTTATAGGTCTATTTAAATTGTTCACCTGGTCTTGCTTTAATTTTGGTATATGGTACTTATCTTAAAAAAATGTCCATTTCTTTTACATTTTCCAACTTTGTGGCATACAAGCTTTTGTAGTAAGACCTAATGATTCTCTGAATTTCCTCAGTGTCTGTTGTTATAGCCCCCTTTTCATTTCTGATTTTGTTAATTTGCATGTTCTCTCTCTGCCCTTTGTTTAGTTTGGATAGTGGCTTGTCAATCTTGTTGATTTTCTTAAAGAACCAGCTCTTTGTTTCATTGATTCTTTGGATTGTTTTCTTTGTTTCTATTTTGTTGATTTCAGCCCTCAGTTTGATTATTTCCAGTCTTCTACTCCTCCTGGGTGAGTCTGCTTCTTTTTTTTCTAGAGCTTTGAGCTGTGCTGTTAAGTCTCTAATGTGAGCTTTCTCCGTTTTTTTTTAATGTGGGCACTTAGTGCTATGAACTTTCCTCTTAGCACTGCTTTCATAGTGTCCCATAGGTTTGTGTATGTTGTGTCTTTATTTTCATTGAATTCAAGGAAGACTTTCATTTCTTTCTTTATTTCTTCCTTGAACCAGGGGTGGTTCAGTAGTTGACTGTTCAGTTTCCATGAATTTGTAGGCTTTCTGGGGGTAGAATTGTTGTTAAATTCTAACTTTATTCCATGGTGATCCGATAAGAGACAGGTTGTTACTAAAATTTTTTGTATCTATGGATGTTTGCCTTGTTACCAAGTATGTGATCAGTTTTTGAGAAGGTTCTATGAGATGCTGAGAAGAAGGTATATTCTTTCCTGTTTGGGTGGAATGTTCTATAGATGTCTGTTAAGTTCATTTGACTCATTACCTCTGTTAGTTCTCTTATTTCTCTGTTAGTCTTCTGTCTGTTTGACCTGTCCATTGGTGAGAGAGGAGTGTTGAAATCTCCTGCTATTAGTGTGTGGGGTTTGATGTGTGCTTTTAGTTCTAGTAATGTTTCTTTTATATATGTGGGTGCTTTTATATTAGGGGCATAGATATTCAGGATTGAGACTTCATCCTGACGAATTGTTCCTGTTATGAGTATAAAGTGTCCATCTCCATCTCTTCTGATTGATTTTAGTTTGAAATCAATTTTGTTAGACATTAGTATAGCCACACCTGCTTGTTTCTTAGGGCCGTTTGATTGAAAAACCTTTTCCCAACCCTTTACTCTGAGGTAATGTCTGTCTTTGTGGTTGAGGTGTGTTTCTTGTAAACAGCAGAATGTTGGATTCTGTTTTCGTATCTATTCTCTTAACCTGTGCCTTTTTATAGGTGACTTGAGTCCATTGATATTAAGTGATATTAATGACCTGTGGTTGTTAACTCTGGTTATATTTTTTCGGTAAGGATGGGTTTGTGGCTACATATTGTTTAAATTTGTTTTTATCCTGGAATATCTTGTTTTCTCCATCAATGGTGAAAGAAAGCTTTGCTGGTATAGTAGTCTTTTTTTTTGCTGGCATCCATGGTCTCTTAGTGTCTGCAGCACATCTATCCAAGACCTTCTGGCTTCATGGTTTCCATAGAGAAGTCAGGTGTAATTCTGATAGGTTTACCTTTATATTATACTTGACCTTTTTCCTTTGCAGCTCTTAATATTATTTCTTTATTCTGCATGTTTTGTGTTTTGATTATTATATGGCGAGAGGATTTTGTTTTTGATCCAGTCTATTTGGTGTTCTGTATGCTTCTTATACCTTCATAGGAATATCCTTCTTTAGGTTGGGAAAGTTTTTTTTCTATAATTTTGTTGAATATATTTTCTGGGTCTTTAAGCTGGAATTCTTCTCCTTCTTCTATCCCTATTATTCTTAGGTTTGGTCTCTTCATGGTGTCCCAGATTTCCTGGATGTTTTGTGTTAAGAATTCATTGGATTTGTTGTTTTCTTTGATCAGCGAGTTTATTTCCTCTATAGTATCTTCAGCATCTGAGTTTCTTTCTTCTATCTCTTGTATTCTGTTGGTTATACTTGTCTCTGTAGTTCCTCTTCGTTCACTCAGATTTTCTGTATCCAGCCATCCCTCAGTTTGTGTTTTCTTCATTGCCTCTATTTCAGTTTTCAAGTCTTGAACTATTTCCATTACCTGTTTGATTGCTTTTTCTTGGTTTTCTTTGAGGGATTTATTAATTTCTTCTAACTTTTTGTTAGTCTTCTCATCCATTTCTTTAAGGGAGTTTATCACACCCTGTTTAAGGGTCTCTATCACTTTCATAATGTTATGTTTAAAGTTGATTTCTTCTACTTCTTCTGGGTTAGGGTGTTCAAGTCTTCCTGTTGCATGCTCGCTGGATTCTGGTGTTATGTTGTTTCTCAGGTTGTTGGAGGAATTCTTGCATTGGCGCCTGCCCATCTCTTCCTTCAAATGTGGTCAGGAGAGTTTTGGTGGCTTGGTCCGATCTTTGTTGTGGCTGTGTACTTGGGGTTTTTTTCTTGGTCTGCCCTCTCTTAGGTCCCCTCAGCACTGGAGTTGGCTCTCAGATCCCCTCCACCCTGAAGTAGGCTGTGGTGGTGGTTCTAAGGACAAGATCAGGGCCACTTGCCGGCCAAGGACCTCGCAGATAAGAGGGGAACAAAGAAACCCCTGCAGCAGTTGCACTCACCACTGTGTCCTCAGACCCTCAGGCCCGAAGCAGGCTGAGTTGGGGGATCCTATGACCCCGCAGATGGAAATGGGTGCTTGGGGGCAAGCTGGGGTGGGATAAATAGGGAAAACCAGTAGCCAGGGAGAAGCCCCACTGAATGGCCAGAAAGTTTAGGGAATTGGAGGGTGCCTGTGCTCCATTCCGGGACGTCCCACCGGCCGGGCGGGCACACACTTACCCCTTTGGATGGATCTCCTGGTAGAGGAGCCTAATTTGTGGTCTTTAACTAAGTGGACTGTGGCCTCCTTAGTGCAGATCTGGAAATTTCTCTTACGGTGCATTGTATAAAGCTAAAGGTCTTCTGATCAGTTTAATGATGATTTAGGAAGAGATAAGTCACAGGATGGCTGGTGAATATTGCAGAGGTTGATTCAGTCATGCATGTATTTCTTAACAAACATCCACAAGCTAAATGCCACACTGTCATCAGGTGTGTTGAGGCCACCTGGGCTGGTATGGTCATTCCGGGCTGGCCTTTTCAAGAGAAGATGGAATATAACACTGTGTGTTGTTCTGATGTAGATGAGGGTCTCGACAACCATCAAGGCTCACAGTGGGCAAAGTTGTCCAGAAGTTGAGCCATTTTATTATGGCCCCAGGACTTCCTTGTACAGGAAGCTCAGGGATTATACTGGTCAGCTGTGACTTAGTAGTGGTAGAAAATGGAGAAAACAATGCCCGTTGGTGAGTCACCATGGTTACTTGCTTCAAAAAGGATTGGTGCACATTTACTTTGCTCAACCTCACAATATTTTCATGGTAAATTTGATTTACCTGCTTGCATGTTAAAAAATTGAATCAGTGGCTGAGAGTAAAAAATAAAATGAAGTTTTCCTAAAGAAAGCCTAAAACTTCATGGAAAGGAAGTGTTGGACTTTTCTGCACGGATTTGTAAATGAAAATTTGTGTTTGTATTCCAGTGACCTTGAGCAAAGAGATGGGAAGTGGAACTTGTTTATTTTCCATACTGCCCCTCAGACTTCTCTTTAAATTCCCTGTAATGAATGCTTGTCCTTCTTGACAGTAAGCAAGGCAAAAGAGGACACTCATGGAGCAGTCAGATCTGTAGCATAACCAGGATGGAAACCTATCTGAAGACCTGAAAACACACAAAGGGTACGGTGTGTGTTAAACTGGACTCATGGCACCGAGAAAACCCAAGAGTCACCACAGGACTAGCCTGTGTGCTGCTGCCATAGCAAGGTGAAGCCTGCTTCTTTCTCAAGATCGTTATTTGAAACCTGGATTTTTATCAGCGGTTAGTAGAAATCCTACCTTTCCATGCCACGGTTACGTATAGCCTAGAATAAGTCTAACAAGTGAAGAGAACTTTCTTTGTTTCTGAAAATCTCAAATCTAAAAAGCAAGGCAGATTTCAGAGCAAAAGACCAATATCAAGGGTACCCCCGAGCTGCACAGCCAGAAGAAACAACTGGATTTCCTCGAAGGGAAATTTCTTACTCCCCCAAATAGTGAACAAACTGAAAAGAATGGCTCTTGTTCCTTAGAACGTTCAAGAAAGGAAGAGAAAGACTACTGTTAACTAAGAGGCACACACACACACACACATGCATACATATGTGTGTATGTATGTATGATAGATATGTAAAAAATCTCCCCGTGGAATAATGCAGAAGCTCCCTCACAATTAGATCATTCCCTTGCAACCTCAAAGAGCCTAAGACTCACTCTGGGATGAACAAAAGCAAGCACCATCTTAAGCTGCATTCGGAGCTTCTGTGTCACGCCGCTTGTCACAAGGAAGCTTCCTGGACATTTTAGACTTTTTGAAAAAAATCTGCAATTCAATAAAAATGAAGATTTTCCTTTTAGGTCACCGTTTCTTCTGGCAGACTGAGCCTAAAGTGCACTTTATTTTCCTTTAATTTAGCAGCTCCAGCAGCTTTTCCAGTTAAATCGACTGTTCATTATTGAGCCCCATTTATGAAGGGGCTGTGCGGTGCAGTTTAATGAATCCTTGGCACAAAGCTTCCTTTCAGGGCCGGCAAAGAATAGGCGCTGTTCAGGCCCTGTAGGGCTGTATGTCAAAGCCAGCCCATAATGCCTGTCAGCCAAGGGCAGAAATTCCCACTGATATAAGAATGTGCAAGAAATCAACTCTCACCACCGACGAGCAGATTAAGACACGATCAGGAAATGAGACTGTAGGTTTAGAACAGTGACACCTGCTCGAACAGAGCTATTTTCCCATCCCTTGATCACGGCGGTTGTCGTGGGGGTGGGGCGGAGCTGGGGGCGTAGCCAAGGCTCGGAGCTCTCCAAGTCCTCCTGCTGGAAGGAAAGACAACGCCAGTGGGGGTGGCTTTGGGTTAGGCCCTCTGCTAAGGGCCTCCGCACACGTTTTAAACTTTAATCCTTATAATGAGCCCGTGAGGGTTATTTACATATCATGGGGGAGGAAACTGAGGCTCGTGTGCTTTCCTCTCTGGTTCAAGATTACAATGCTAATTAGCAATGACGGGGGGTGGAATAAATGTCTATCCGGCTGTGACAATGTCTGTCTTTGCCAGGGCTCTGAAGTGAGGCTCAATAAGTAGGTTTGATCCTTCGGAAATATCCAAATTTTAGTCATTGGGAATAACGAAAGCTTTAAATTTCTTGGAGTATATGGTGAGCACTATGTGCTGGACATGTGCGATGGGTGTTGCAATGGAGGCAGAAGACAGCAGAAGAGAGGCGTGGTGGTGAAGGGAGGACCTGTTTTCAGGGGTAGAGCGCTGAGAGTACAGAAAAGCCCTTACGAAACCTCGGCAGAGTTCTCACCAAGTGTGGCTGTGACGAAGGTCAAAATGGTCAAAGGATCGCCACATAAATGACTCCTCTGAACCTTCATAAGACACCCGTCCCTGGGGATTCTGGATTCTCCAGACCTGGGCGTGTGGAATGGTTTTCTTAAAGTGTCACGCATGGAGCAGATGAAGTGTTGAAGTACGGTTTTCAAGAGGGTGAAATAAGTTAGATGTAAAAGATACCCATCTAGTTGTTAAGTAGTAACAGAACCATTAAACTGTTAGGATATGTTCAAAAGGCATTTAATAACCCATATATATATATATATATATATATATATATATGACTGATATGTTAGATAGGCATATATGTATGCCCTCTCAGGTAACAGCCTTTCTCACCTGGCATCCAGACAAACAAAGTGAGTCCTTTGCAGAAAACAGACAGAGGTCAAGAATGAAGAAGACCTTCTTTCTTAGGAGAGCAATGCAATCAGTATTCTAAAAGAAGATTTTAAAAAGAAATGAAACGTTGGTAATAACTTCTTGCGTCCTTGACACACAGACACGAATAGGAATGATAGCTAGCGAACGCTGTGGCCCTGGGGCACAGCCACCCTGTACGACCATGAAATCCAGGAAGAAATTCAGTTTCAGTTCCCTCCACCTTCTAACAGACTCCCTTATCCATCCTGACAACTCCGCACTGAGCCCAAATGAGCCTAGAGCCCTTCAAAACCAGGGGATAGCGGATACTGTGCTGTTTCTCTCTGAGCGCTGATTCATTCCTGGCCCAGCTGCTCAGTCTACTAGCTGCTGATGGCTCACCAGGGAATCCCTCTCTCAACAAACGTTGATCTCAGTAATAGGAACCACCTTGTTCAAAGTCATACAGTGCCCAGAACCTGACAGGGTTAAAAAGCCACGTGTTTCCTCTTTCAGCTTAGGTTAAATCGGAAAAGCGATCTCAGCCCCAGAGCTAGAGAAGCTGAGACCCACAATAGATCCAATTCTCCCAGTCAGTCTTGACTTCCTCCCTCCTCTGTGGATTCATCCTCCAACTTCTCTTCCATCCGTCGGTACAGGAACCAAGCTATGTCTGTTCTACCAGCAGGAAGCAAATGTTGAGTTTAGCTTCCTAACTTGTATCTTAGGAACGTAAGTTAGTTCGCATAGCTTTTTAATCCTACATTAAATCGAAGTTAGCTGAAATGTCCAAGCAAAAAATACATGTTGTTGTTTCTTTATACTCAGCAAAATGCAAGCTCCCTCTGAGGGCTCCAGTGGCAATGCCAGATTAAGGAATCAGGGTCGGTACCTGATTCTGGGGTTCCTCAGCACTAACTGGAACAAGCGCTGTCAGTAGGACAGCAGAGCCTAGCTTCCGCTCTGCTTTGCCACTGGCTCACCGGGATGTAGACAAATCACTTCTTTCTTCTAGGCGCATATGAATTTCCATAGAAAGCAGGGGGTTGTCAGGAAAATTACCCCAAACCCAGAAAGACAGAAAAGATGTACCCCACACTCTTTCAGGGTTCTGTTGGTGATAAGCCACCGAAGGACCGTCTGCAGGAACATGACTTAATTTGTCTTACATCTGCTATCATTGAAATTCCCCAAGTTAATCAAATTATTTCATACCTGATAGCTTCATTCAGTACATATGCAAATAGTTTTTTTCCAGGGAAAGAAAACCACAAAAATAGCTAGATGATTTTTATATAACCCAATAAACTTATGGTAACATTGCATATGTATCTGTATCGTGCCTTTATGTATATACAGTAAGTGTGCGTGCGTGCGTGCGTGTGTGTGTGTGTGTGTGTGTGTGTGTGTGTGTGTGTGTGTATGAGTCAGGGAGGGTATGCGCTAGAGGCTCCTGTTTTTACCTAAGCAAAGCAAAGTTCTCTAGAGGTGGAAGGGCAAACGTTTCTGGCCAACCTCCTAGAATAGGCAAGGGGACGGCAAAGTGGGAGGCGAAGTCAGGGAGAACAAAATGTCTGGCATGATAAGTCAGGACTTTGGACTCGGCAAAAGGCATGATGGCCCTGCATCTAAAATGAGACATGCTTAAGGCCGGAAGAAGTCCTCTGCCTATCCATTTTATACTTGGGACTGTAGTCAAGATTACATTCTAGGCGCTCAGAGTCGGGGTTTGAGCCCTGGCTCAGAAGTCTTCTGGTCTAGTGCTTCTTCTCTGGAACCAGACCTTACTTCTGTTCTCCAAAGGGGAGCTAGCAGGATCCGCAGCACTTCAACAACATGGAGGAGGTGGTTGCCTTCAGTGAAAAGGGAAAGGATGCTCAAGGACCTGGGATGCTTTGGAAGAGGGGCTGGCGAGAAAAGTGCTACATGTGGGAGCTGGGGTGAGGGAGATATCTTTTCCCTATATAACCAGACAGAGCATAGTATCAGGTTGGAGGTGGGGCAGAAACTCTGTTGTTCCAGGAAGGTGCTGCCAAAGCAAGGCAGTGTGGCAGATGTCATGGAATAGGAAGAGAAATAAGATCTTTGTTAGCCGGGCGGTGGTGGTGCATGACTTTAATCCCAGAGGCAGGCGGATCTCTGTGAGTTCGAGACCAGCCTGGTCTACAGAGCTAGTTCCAGAACAGGTTCCAAAACTACAGAGAAACCCTGTCTCGAAAAACCAAAAAAAAAAAAAAAAAAAAAAAAAAAAAAAAAAAAAAAAAAAAAAAAGAAAAAAAAAGAAATAAGATCTTTGCTTAGAATCTTCAATGGTTCTTTTGAGGATAAAGTCTTAGCATTCAAGGCACCCTCTCGTGTGTGTGTGTGTGTGTGTGTGTGTGTGTTGCTTTAAAAAAAGGCTTCATATTTCAGGGAAGTTTTATACTTGTTATATAATTAAGAGGAAGGCATCCCCGGTGGAAAGATGCTCTTTACCCCCTTGCCCTTTGCCAGTGCCCGTGGCAAGTGGAAGAAACTGCCCTGAGGTCATAAGAGCAGGAGAGCTGGTCCTGCCCCTCACCAGCTGCAGCATTCAAGAGAACAGGCCCTGTACCTTGCTTGGGCAGAACAGTAGAGCTGGCCCTGCCAGTGGGAGTGTAGGTGTGAGCATGTGTGAGCCCTGAGTGTGTGGGCATGGGAGAGCTGGTCCCATTACTCATCTGGCATGAGGTGGCATGGGCGAGAGAAATAAGGCACACCCTCACTCCTTGCTGCCTGCCCCCTCCATGGCCTTGGGGGCAATGAGAGTGGGAGAAGCTGACCCTGCCCCTCAGCAGCTGCAGCTCTTGGGAGAGCAGGACCTGCTCCTCGCGGAGGTAGCACAGTAGTGGTGGTGTGGTGTGGTGTTGTGTGTGTGTGTGTGACATCCTTGAAGGTGTGAGAACAGGAGAACCGGTCCTGCCCATTGTTGCCTGAGGCACTGGGTAAGCTAGTCACGCAGTGCTGGAGAGCTCGCCCTGTTGGCGAGGGTACAGGAGAGCTGGTGGGCTGACCAACTCAGCTACCACCCACATCCAGATCCAGGGCTATGAGTTGGCCCACTCCGACATCCACTCAATCTATGATCTGCTGGAGTACGCGAAGGGGCTGGTCCTGCAGGATCTCCATGACACAGGGAAACAACAGGATATCCAAGAGGAGTCCCAGTGAGGAGCCAATATTGATAATGTAGCAGAAGCCAGAGACCTTGAGTCAGGCCCATACCTCATTGTAACGGACATTTGCAAGTAAAGATGTATGGACTAAAAGAGTGTACCATGTAACTCACTGTGACACAGTACAGCTTTCATGATGAGATTTTTTTTTTAAATTATTTTTGGAGGCAACATGCAAGGGCAGAGGACAGATGCAAAGGGATGGGGAGATGAATGGAACTGGGGTGCATGATGTGAAATCTACAAAGAATCAATAAAAAGTGAAGGAAAAGGAAGGCACAGAGAAACACCTCCCAAATTTATGCACAATGTCTCTTGGTACCAACATCCCTACTTCGTACTTTTTCATCAACATAATCATATATCTGAGAGTAGCAACTTAAAGGAGGGGAGTTTTATTAGGGCTTCCAGCATAAGGGGATGTTGATCTGCTATTGGGGAGGGTGTGTCAGTTGGGGGCAGCTCTGTCTGTCAAAGCAGGAGCTGTGAAGCTGTTCATTCACAGCTTGGCTGATCAGGAAGCAGAGGAAGGAAAGCAAGTAGGGCTTGGCTATAGCCCTGTTGCCCACGCTTACCTGGGGGCCTGTCTGGTAGTTTCACAATGTTCCAGAATGGCACCAGCAGCTGGGGACCATGTATGTGTTCAAACACATGATCCTATGGGATACACGGTTTCCATTCAAACCATAACACCCCCTTACCAAAGTGGGAGACTTTTTACAACTGATGAAGCTATTCTGTATTCCTATCACCATTTGTCTTTGTCCAGCGCATGGTGTATTTAGGCTGTAATAGGTCTGCAGTGACTGTCAGCTGGACAAATGACATCATAAGCAGATAATCGAAACGTGTCTAACTCCTTAGGACTAATACCGACTGATGTGTGACTACTCGGTGCTTAGGGTGGGGCCTGACACCTTACACATCCCCAGGATAAATAAGGGTTAGAAACAGTCAAGTAGAATGGAAAGCAGAATTGAAGGCAGCAAAGAACTGGAAATCGAGGATTTGAGGTTGAAATGAATCACTGCTGCTACCAGCTGGCTGACGCTAGACAAGCAGCCAGCCTCTGTGAGGCTAGGTTTCTCCAGTGAGTAGAGAAATAACCTACCAGAAAGTACCGCTACAAGGGTAAATGGATATGTGTAAGGGTTCAGAACTGCTTCAGATGTAAGGTGAACACTGGATCCATGCTTGTTGAGTGAACGAATGCATGAGGGGATAAAGAAAGGCTACAGACCAGGCAAAGGTGAAATAGCAAAGTACGCGGGAGGGAGACCCAACCGCTCGAGAGCAGGATGAGAAGGTGGGAGGCTTTTGAAGGAGTTTAGAATTTAATGTGGGCTTTAAACAGGATAAGAGTCTTAGAAAGTGCAATGAAATTGTGATTCTGGGGTTCAGTTTTATAGGAATATGACCCAGTGCACATTTGCCATTTTAAATGTTGTGCTTGCTTGGTGAAAGACAAATGAATAACCACGAAGACAGACTAAGGATAGCACAGCAAAAGTAGTCATTGACTGGGTGTGTTTGTTGGTCGGGGGGGGGGGGATGCCAGCATTCACATTCTCCTCTCGTAAGTGATTTGAAGGGTGAGCGGAGAGGGCTTTAAACGTGAGTGTGATGTCCTAAACCTTGAGAGTGCTGCCGTTTAACTCATTTCCTCCCTTGATGTAGCCAGGAAGTTCTCCCCTGAAAGAATAGGCAAGCTTAATGCAATTATGCAGTGCCCGCCCTCTCCAGCAGAGCTAGGTGCTGGGCAGCTCCAGCTGGCCTCCCACAAGAGAAAGTAAACCTCAAATGTCCCTCAAGCCATTGTTTTAGCAGTCTGCAGAGATGTGTTCCAGCGGCTGATCGGAGCTGCTTAAGCTGTTTAATTGAATGAATTCAACCTCATATAATAGGATCTAGGTCTTTAAGCATTTCCGTCTGGTGCTCCGGATATTGAGTTGCTGGGCTGCTCCAGGGGCCAGGCCTTATCTCAGAGCTGGGTGTTTCTAGCTCACTGTCTTACAGTTTGCTGCAAACCTCTGTGAGCTCACAGCGGACTTCAGCTTTGCTCTGACAGATGCCACTCCACATCCATGCAGCTGGAGCCTAGTGTCCTTAAGAGTTTGGCCTAAGTCTGAGCAAAAGAGGATGCCTTGCGGGAGGAGTTGTATAATTTCTTTATTTCCAGGAAGAAGAGGAATCATTATTCAGAAATCAAAGGCTTCAACTCCATCTTGGCCTCACTTGCTTGAGTTTGCAGTAGAAAAGCCACTCACTCTATGGAGCAAAACCTGAAGAATTAGAACAGAGGAGGATGAAAGAATGAAGGGCAGGTTGATTTTTCAGTCCTTTTTTCCTTGTCAATACATTTTACACCGAAGAGAAGCTGAATGTTCTTTCTTGGCAATGTATAGTTTATAAAGGCCAGCATGACAGATATTAAGAGTACAGATTTGACTTTTGGCTATAGCTTGAGGGCCCTCTATGGCTTCATATACTGAAATGCGATGCAACCCCTATTGTGAGGCTGGAAATGATCTGACTAAGGTGCTTAGAGGCAGGGATAGGGCCATGGGAAGTGATTAGGATTAGATAAGGTCATTAGCCCTGTGATTGGCTCCTGGTGGCTTTATAAGAGGAGAGAAAAGACCAGAAACCACACACACACACACACACACACACACACACACACACACAGTGAGAGAGGGGGGGGAAGAGAGAGGGAGATAGAAAGAGACAGAGAGAGATGGGGTATCATGTATACATATATATGTTCCTCATCTCTAGCCCTGCTCCACTTTGGGACTTTGGCAGTGAAAAGGCCATCAGGGCTAGGGAGATGGCTCATCAATTAAGAGTGTTTATGTTCAATCCTTTTAATAAAGTAGCCTAGTAACAAAAATGGACTAATACACACCTACAAACCCAATGAGGATACAAACCACTTCTTCTGACACTTCTTCCTTGATCCCTATCAGTCAATCCTGTAGGCAACTGCTCTTCTGGTTCCAGGCATCATACTTGCCACATGTAATATTTTTGAGATAAGTGTATTGTACCATGAGTAATAAAAACTCAGAGGCAGATATTGGGGTTCAATCTGGAGATAAGAAAAACAAAGCAGTCAACCACCAGAGAGCTCTTACCTCTTTGAAATCTTCAGACTGAAAAGAGAGAGAGTTCCTGTCTCATCCCGCTTAATCTTTGGGTTTTTAATTGTCCATGCTACGATTTATGTAATTGCATCTGTGCTTTGTACTTTTTAATAATAATTCATACTCTATTCCACTACACAAAGTAATAGCTAAAATAACTCAGCAACCATTCCCTGTTCATAAAATTCCCCATTGTCTGCCTACCATTTATATAGTAAGACCAAACTCTACAATCCAGCTATGACCTCCTTCTTGTCACTTCTACCCATGCAAACCATTTTCCACACAACTATGTAATTGTCCTTCAAATACGCTTGTCTCCTCTGTGTAGTGTATTCTGAGGAGCATTGTCCTCACCGGAAATGCTCTTTGTCTGCCCCTATCTATGCAGGCTCTTCTCAGCCTTCAGATCTGCATGAAGGTTCCCCACTGTCTTAGTTAGGTTTTTATTGCTCTGAGGAGACACCATGACTACGGCAACTGTTATAAATAAAAACATTTAATTGCGGGGGCTCGCTTACAGTTTCAGAGGTTCAGCCCATTATCATCCTGACAGGAAAGAAGCATGGTGGTGTGTAGGCATGCTGGCATGCTAGAGCTGAGAGTCCAAACCTTGACTCAGAGGCAACAAGAAGTTGACTGGCACACGGAGTGAAGCTTGAGGAAAAGATCTCAAAGTCTGTCCCAACAATGACACACTTCCTTCATCAAGGCCACACCTCTTATTAGTGCCACTCCCTTTGAGGGCCATTTTCTTTCAAACCACCACAAGGCAGTGGTCACCTAGTTACTTCCCTTGTCTCTCCTGACATTCCTCTGGGTACAGATTGCACCTTTTGATCTGAGAATGGGAAGGTGTAGCCAGCCAGACTATTGTCAGGACACCGCCCAACTCTTTGAGTAGAGGATTAAAAATATATATTTCTTTTGCATTTTGAAATTATATAATATCATCCCATCATTTCCTCCTTTTCTTTTTTCTTCCAAATGTACCCGTATACCCCCTCATTCTTCTCTTTCAAATTCAGTCTTTTAATTGTTAAATATGTACACACATGTTTATGTATGCGTACATATATTCACACATACATAAATACAACCTGCTCAGTTTGGGTAATGCAACTTATATGATGTTTTCAGGTCTGACCATTAGGTACTGGATGACCAATTGGTGCGCTCTGGAGGATTTTAAGCTAGAAAATTGAGAATTTAATTATATTAACATTTGAGTTGATAAGTATTTGCCAAACAGCTTGAGCCTCACATGAGTTAGAATTTTGTGACAGTCAATAAAACTGGCTTGGAAGTGTGAGCCGTGAAGGGTTATTTCTCAATTGCTGACTCTCTTTTTAGAGATGTAGCATCTATCTCTGATCAGGTAGGGAATTTTTCCTCTAAGTTTTCAGAAACATTTATCCACACAGAGATGTATACAAATAAACATGCACAAATAAACTTACATACACATTAACACACATACACACATGCACACACATTCACACACGTAATATCATATATCCTAAGGTTCACTCTTTTAACAATATTTCTATAGTTGAATTATTTTATTTTAAAATTTTATTTGAGAAATAGTAAGTGTGTATTGTAAGGTACTGATGCTATGTTTTGGTATAGGTAGGCATTGAGGAATGATTAAACCAAGCTAACTAGCATATCATCTCATGCTTATTTTTTATGGTGAGAATATCTGAAATTTACTCATTTTTAAATATATCATGCTTTAGTATTGACTATATTCATCGGGGTATAAAATAGATGTCAAGAATTTACTCCTCTTGTCTGACACTGTATGTTTTAGTCTGCAGTTTTTAAGGATAGGGTCATAATCTGCAGACGCAGATGGCCTAAAACTCATCTGTAGCCTTCAAACTTGAGCCGCTCTTTGTCTCAGCCTCCCAAGTACTGGGATCATAGGCATATGCCACCATGCCCAACAGCGTGGTACATTTCAGGGGACATCCCAGCCTCCCAATACATCCCTATTGGACTCTGGTAACTACCATTCTACCGCATGCAAAGATTACACACAAATGAGATCAAGCTAGCCATGGTAGGGCGTATGCTTTTAAATGCAAGTCTATAACAAACCAAACTGGCCGTTTGTGATATATCTCAGTGGTAAGTGCCTGCCTGACTTACGTCAAGCTCTGGGTTTCAACCCTCAGCTCTGTAAAACCAAACCAAATCAAACCAAGCGAGAAGTGATATTATCCAGTATGTCCTACGCCCAGCTTATTTCACTGAGCACAGTGTTCTCCAGGTGCATTTGTGATTTTGGAATTCTACACATCAAAGCTAACTTTTCCATATCATTTCCATTCCTCGTCTGAGAAACAAGAATAGTCATAACTATTCCCATGGGCTTTGAGAGGTCATATGACCTAGTAGGCAAATGTGACTTCTCCTGGTACAGTGAAGGCTATCTCCCTTCCTCTTTCTGGCATAAGATAGCGACCCGGAATGTGATGTTCTGAGACTAAACAGCAAGCAAATTTCTGTATATACACTCAGTGACAAGTACAGAGTGGGAGGCAGTTGGCAAGGCAACAGCTCAGTTTCTTTAACAAAACAAACACAATGAGGATGGTGGCTGCTAATGATAAAAAAGACTCAAGAGATACACAAATTCTTTGTCATTTCCTTACCAGAAGGGTAGAAGCTAATGTCCCACCCCTTAAATTAGTAGTAGCCTTAATCACTTGCTTAACCAACAAAAAAACAGTGAGAGTGACTTCCTGAGGGTTCCAAGACTAGAAACCTGGCAGATGTCCCACGAGCCTCTTTGAGCATCTTCTCTAGGACCTCCTACCTTTCTTCCTAAAAAGTCAGAGTCCTCTTAGATCAGAATGCTGGAGACACCAGCCTATGAAAGATGTCAGTTTGGATCCTCTAGGTCAGCCCATCATCTCATAGACCAGATGCTTCACGCAGTCAAATTACTGATCTGCAACATTTCAAACTTTGATAATGTGTCTACTGTTTTGCACCACTAAATTTTGGAGTGACCTATTACATAATTAAAGATGGGAAAAGTAAGATTTTTTAACTTGTATTTTAAATTTATTGGTTCATGTGTGTGCATGTGCATGCATGTGTCTGTGTGCACCATGGAACCTGTGTAGGGGTCATAAGACAATTTGTAAGAGCTGGTGCTCTCCTACAATGTGGGTCTTAGAGGTAGAACTTAGGTTCAAGCTTGGTGGCAAGAGCCTTTATCTTGTGAACCATCTCTTTTGCCCAGCATTTCGTATTTTAAACCAAAAGTTGAGATGTAGTGTTGGTAGAAGGTTCACGGGGCTGGGTGGGATGTGGGGAGGGGTTGGGTGATATACAAGGCAAAAGACACATTGTGTGTGTGTGTGTGTGTGTGTGTGTGTGTGTGTGTGTAATATCTGTAAGGTAACATTGTATTAGGATGAAAATGATACCTTATAAATTGTGTGAAGAATTAAGTTGCTTTTCTTGAGATTTTCTAATTAACTAGTGACAGGAAATTGGCTTGGGAAGAAAAAAAAGATGCATAATTATTTCTTTCATGATGAATGTGCATTCCTGACACCTCTGAGGACTAAGATTGTTCTGCAGGGAATATGATTAAAGTTAAAAAGAGGCAAAACAAAATAAGTAAGTCAGCTCTTGATCATGCTGCTGTATTTACCCACAGAAAGGAGGCAGCTCTCAGGTGGGCTTTTGTTCGAGTAATGTTCTGAAATCCTTGTGTAAAAGAACAATATGAAATCTCAATTCTCCCAAATGGTTTGGGGCGAGTTCAGCTCTTGAGCCCCTGGGGGGGCTCAGTTCCCAAGGAGACTAATCCCACTTGCTCAGCATTAGGCATCACCAGGAGGAAAGAGCTCTCCTTTGGGGATCTGCAGATCCCCTGGTGCAGGCGGGAGTCGAGTCCCTCTGCTCTATAGGAAGTGAAATGTATTGATGTCAAAGCCATCAAGTGAATACTTTTACTCAGAGGGGAGGAGGAGGGGCTGAAGAGCCTGGCAGGAGTGAGCCACTGGCTCAACTGAAACCAACTTCATCCCAGATAGAACTCTTCCTCAAAAGAAAACAAATGCAGGGGAAAAGCAACCAAGGCCATGAGTCAGACTAGGTCTGGGTAATATAGTTGGATAAGTTTAAGCTCCAGGAACTTCCTCTAGTTTTAGAAATAGAATAATTTAAGCAAAAGTTATTCTCTGTTGACTCTTTCCCATAAACATCATTGCTTTCACTTATTATGCCTCTTGGTTGTTCTTTCAGAGAGAGACAGCATATTTGCTTGCAATATTCAGGCATATCCTTTAAGTCTTTGCTCCAACACTGCCCTGTCTTTATAAATAGCTTATCTTCTTTGGGCAGTCTTGAGGGTCCTTTTATCCCATCAACTCTGGAGTTTTTAATTTACTTAGGTCATAAACACAATGACCAGTGTGCATGTCTGTGTTTCCACTAGAACATATACCACAATGACCCATGTACATGTCTGTCTTTCCATTAGAACATATACTACAATGACCCGTGTGCATGTCGACCTTTCCGTTAGAAAGAGCTGGAATCATGGCTTCTTACCTCTGCATCCCTAGTATTTACTCCAGTATATACACTGCCCAGGGTGAGTGTCAATATTTTTCTGCTGAATGAGTAAGTGACTGGATGGGCATAGATGGCAGTGTTGTGAATCATGAAAAGTTATACATATTTTACTTTCTATACACATAGTTGTCAAAAACGTTCACTTCTATTATCTTGTTGGTTTTTCACCAAACAGTTCTCCTGTTATTTCTATTTTATAGACTAGAGTCCACAGGAGAAGGTTTGTACTGTCAGATAATAAAGGCAACATTTTGCTCCAGGGATAGCCTTTGGGTATAATTTCAGCACTTCGTCCACTGTCCTTTAAAGTTTGTATAGCCCAAAGAACAGCTGCTCCCTTGTACTAGGAAACAGGCACTTAGTTGGGGACAATGGACAAATGATATTGATTTCAGGGTCCGTATATTGGAATAGAATGGGTTGGACATAAGAAATCAAGAACATGGAGTTCACTGGGTCGCTATCTTCTGCCAGAAAGAGGAAGCGAGATAGCCTTCACTGTACCAGGAGAAGTCACATTTGCCTACTAGGTCATATGACCTCTCAAAGCCCATGGGAATAGTTATGACTATTGTTGTTTCTCAGACGAGGAATGGAAATGATATGGAAAAGTTAGCTTTGATGTGTACAATTCCAACATTCTAGGAATGAAGGATTTTTACAGATGAATCTTCATAGTCCATTTATTTTAAATATGATTATGTTATTAAAATTTTGGTTTCTTTCAGACTTTCTAGTGTAGAATCTTGTGCAGTGGGCCTCTGGGCATTCCTAATTAAACTCTTGGCATCTCCATTAGACTCTGTGTGTCTCTGGCCTTGGACATCGCCGACTGAACCTGAAGGAAATGGCAATTGCGCCAACTTGGATTAAAATACAGAGTTTGATTCGGCTGCATGGCTTTGTTTAAGTGCCTCTTCCCATTGTTTAGATAAAGCCCGTCTTCTTTGGCAAGGGTGTGTGTATGCTACAACATGTTTCTGTTATTGCTGCAGAAAAATGGGGCTCCACAGGAAGACTTTGGTGCTCCTTGCCAGTGATTGTTATGTGCACAGGGCTTTCCTGCTTTGCCATCAGTTAATCCTCATGAATACCTGCGACAGAGAAGACATGTCAAGGAGTGCAGCCATATCCAGGCTGCTTCTTTTATAATAAATACTATATGTGCCCAGTGAGGTGAGCAGCCACACCTGTGTTTAACATGAGTAAACTAACCAAAGCAAAGCGTGGTGGGCTGGTTTGCCCAAAGCCGTGAGCTCAGAAGAGCCAGGCTTTCAATCCCAGTCATAAGGCAATTGAATGGTAAGGCTTAAACCAGAACCCAAGTCTTTTACCAAAAACTTTTCATGCTGGACCGTGTTGTTCATTTTCTCTGTCTCAGGAATGAATCTCTGGTTAAAAGTGTCAAGGGGATCATTTAAAAACAATGGAAGGACAATCTACATGGCTTGAGAGGTAGGACAGAGGAAAACCTAAGGGGCTGGGAGCTGTGCACATGCCGGAGGGTGGCGTGGAGTGGGGGGCGCTCTCTTCTTCTTCTTCTTCTTCTTCTTCTTCTTCTTCTTCTTCTTCTTCTTCTTCTTCTTCTTCTTCTTCTTCTTCTTCTTCTTCTTCTTCTTCTCTCTCTCTCTCTCTCTCTCTCTCTCTCTCTCTCTCTCTCTCTCTCTTTCTCGGGCTTAGGGAGACTGACTTCTTCCTCATTTGATTTGCCTTTTGGGCCAAGTGCTGGCTTCGATTTTCTTCAAGCTAGTATTAACTTCTAACAACCAATCAATAGCAGTAAGAACTTGAGGGTCTTGGGAAACTGATCAGAATCTTAGACTCCAGAGTTTGAAGAAACAGAATTTTCCTCCTGCATTCTGGGAATGGCATCATTTTGGAAATGGCGTTGTCTGACTGGGCTAGATGTGTCTGTGGCCAATTCTCCAAACTTCTCAGAGGTCCGGTTTCTTTTTTGTTGAATGATAAAAACACGCAGTTCACTAGGTTGTTGGACAGGATTAAAAATGATAATAAAGTACGGACAATGGCTCAGGGCAAACATCCGGAAGCTGCAAACTAGTGGACCTCACTGCTTCCAGAGTTGAGACTGAAACCCAGGTTTGTGGACTCAACGTCTACTTTACCTTAGGCACCCAATCCAGAGCCAGGGTGTGTTTTTACAGGGGCTGAGCTGGGTTTGAACACAGGCTTTCTCCTCACCCCTGACGGTTGAGGCCAGTCAAAACAAATGCCCCTGGGCACAGGGCAAAGAAAGGGTTAAGGCTTGGGAAAGCTCAGAAAACAAGAAAAGCCCGAATTCACCCCCCTTGTCCCACCCCCTAAGCCTGGCTAAGCAAGCCCCTCCCCTTCGCTACCGGGGCGGTCGCCTGGCTCTCCCACCCTCCGCCTCTGGCTTACAAGATCTAATGAGCTTCCCCGGGAGGTTGAGCCGCGAGTCCGGGCCCCAGCAAGCAGATAGCGCCGCGCCTGGGCGGGAGCGGGCCTGGAGCGGACGGGCCGGCTGCGGACGGCTCAGGAGCCGCGGCGATGGCGGTGCAGGCTGCGCTGCTCAGCTCGCACCCCTTCATATCCTTCGGTTTCGGAAGTCCCGCGGAAGGGCTGGTGAGCGCCTTCGGAAGTTTGGACAAGGGCTGCTGTTTCGAGGACGATGAGAGCGGGGCGCCCGCGGGAGCGCTGCTGTCGGCATCAGAGGGCGGGGACGTCCGCGAGGCCACCCGCGACCTGCTCAGCTTCATAGACTCGGCGTCCAGCAACATCAAGCTGGCGCTGGACAAGCCAGGCAAGTCCAAGAGGAAGGTGAACCACCGCAAGTACCTGCAGAAGCAGATCAAGCGCTGCAGCGGCCTCATGGGCACCGCGCCTCCTGGACCGCCATCCCCGAGCGCGCCAGACGCTCCAGCTAAGCGGCCGCCGGGCGCCCCGGGAGCCCCAACCGTAGCCGCCCCGACGCACTGCAAGGCCACCCCGAGGAGGGAGGCGACACAGGCCGCGGCTTCCGCCAGCCTACAGAGCCGGAGCCTGGCTGCCCTTTTCGATTCTCTGCACCAAGTCCCCGGGGGCCCAGAACCGGCAAGCGGTGGGGTGACCGTGCCGGTCCCGGGCCTCGGGGCAGCGAGCGCTGCGGGCGACGGGGTCACCACCGCGGGGAGCTCAGCGGTCCCGGGCACCAGGAAGGTTCCTCTGCGTGCCCGCAACCTGCCCCCGTCCTTCTTCACTGAGCCGTCCCAGGTGTGTGGCAGCGGCGGCGGCAGCGTTGGCAGCGGCTGCGGCTGCGGCCCCTCGGGCCAGGGCGTGAGTCTGGGTGACCTAGAGAAAGGGGCGGAGGCCGTCGAGTTCTTCGAGTTGCTGGCGCCGGACTTCTGCGCTGGTAACGAGTCGGGGGTCTTGCTGGCCGCGGAGCCTCTGGACGCGTTCCCAGCTGGAGCCACAGTCCTACGGGGACCCTTGGAGCTGGAGTCGGGCCCCTTTGAGCCACCAGCGATGGTAGGGAACCTACTCTATCCTGAGCCGTGGAGCGCCCCGAGCTGTCCTCAGACCAAGAAGCCTCCTCTGGCTGGCGTTCGCGGAGGCCTGACCTTGAACGAGCCTGTGCGCCTCCTGTACCCCACCGCCTTGGACTCTCCAGGTGGGGAGGACATACCAGCTTTGGCCTCTTTTTCCCCCTTCTTCCCAGATTGCGCGCTGCCGCCGTCCCATCAGGTGTCCTACGATTACAGCGCGGGCTACAGCCGCGCGGTTTACCCCAACCTCTGGAGACCAGACGGGGTCTGGGAAGGGGCGCCTGGGGAAGACGGGGCGCATCCAGACTGACTGTGAGGTACCCTTCGTTTCCCTTATGACTGCTGTGTGGGTATCTCCTGAGTGGAGAGAAGATATGAAAACATTAAGTGAAGACAAATGGGATTTAAAACAACAGCAACTACAACAAAAACAAACCACAATTCATCTAATAAAAGAAACTTCAAGACAAGAGATGAAGAGAAGTGGAGAGTTGTTTTCATCAGATCTCAGATTTTATTTTCTTTAATTCTAAGCGGCCGTTAGATTCTTACTTGGGCAAGAAGAGCCCTAAAATCCCGAGAGAGGGTTTGGGGACTAATCGGGTGGGATGATGGAAGGGTCAAGAACAAGACAGGGCTTTTGTAGCCACCTGCCTCATCTCAGTTAAGCCAAGGTCAGTGTGTTCAATGTCTGTCCTTACCCCTTTGAAGCAGTGCCCTGGTGTCCCCGCCCCCCTCTGAGTACATTACGAATTAAAGCCCATATTGAAAGAATCAGAGCAGAGATATGTGGTCATTGAGTCGAGTGTTTTCTAAGTTTTAGTGTTTTCACAGATCTCTCAGCCTTGCTAGGTGGAGGCTGCAAGCGGCGGCCTGGTGTTGGTAAGGCCCTATCCCAATGCTGACCTCCTTTCCTTTTTCTTTTTCTGTTTTTTTTTTTTTTTGAATAGGGTGGTAGATGGAGGTTGACAGTACCATTACGTGTATTTTTTTTTTTTCTACGCTGCTGGTTATTGAGCCAAAGGCTTCAAACACGCTAGGCAGAGGTCTCCCACTGAGCTTTATCCCGCCTCCCCCCAAGCTCTGAGTGTGATTTTCTTCTTTCATTCTTGAGACACCCGCCCCACCCCTGTCCCACACTTTTATCTTCTCAGTGTACCACTTACCTCGCTCTTGCTCTAGCCCCTTGTTGCTCTCTATTTCTGCTTGCCTCCTTTGGTTCTCATAAATCTCTGAGTTAGGAGAAAAAAAAACCTGGTAAGCCTAGAGGCCCATTTCTCTTTCCTGTTTTCCCTTTAGCAACCATTTTGGGAGCGGGGAAGGGAGACAGGGTCTAACCTCTTTGTTTCTAAGTTTCCTTATTACAACAGAGAATGACAACCTTTCTCCACTTCTAACTTTGCAGCTGTTTGGGTGGCTCAGAAGTGAAACACACAAAATGTCTTGAGACTGTTGCATTGCTTGGGCCAGCCAGTATATATGTATTTTTATAAGCGTGCAAGCGTGGAAATCACTGGACATGGTATTCTCACATTTTGTTTGCTTGTTTTCTTTTGGACCTTAAGATAGCTGTACAAGTTTACTCTTTTCCAGGCACATTTGTGTGTCCCACATCCTTGCTCCCCAGCCTACCTGATCTTACTCACTCCTTCCTATACCTTACCATGATAGGGAATGGCAGAGGGTACAAAGTTTCCAAAGGGGGATTTTCCATTTTCTTTATAACCAGTCTGACAATGCAATCTGACGTGGGTGGGGGGAGTGTGGGGGTGTGTGTGGAGACTTCAAGGGGGGAAAGTCAGAGAAACAGTTTATCCAGTCGTGGATGTGGCTGGGAGGTTTCACAGCACGGTCAGGAGTCAGGAGTCAGGATGATCGAGGGCCAGAGGAAGAAAGCCCCTGTGGGAGGTGAGCAGCTGGAGGTGAGAGAGGAGGCTGCTGAGTACAGACCCGCAGGTAAGAATGCAAGAAAAGACTGAAACCCAGAGACAGAATGGGGGACGTCTACAGGCTGACAGCTGCTTCTGCACAAGGCAGCCTAGATAGGTTGTCAGAACAGCTACATGTGAGAAAGAAAAACCAGTGTTGCTGCCAGGGATTAAAAAGCCAAGGTCAATGTCCGCAAAAATCAAAAACACTGCTGTAGATTTTGGAAAGGGATTGCTCAAAAAAAAAATAGGTATATGAAGCAATGATGTGTAGAGCTCCAAGTGCTACTACCAATCACTCTTCTCTGAGCAAAACTTTTCTTAAGAAAACTTCGCAGGAGACAAAGCAGTAACCATGAAAAGAACCTTCTAATCCGGAAACCTGGCTGCTGCGTTCCTTCACAGCGGAGAAACATGATCCACTTCAGTGTGTTAACAGCACTGCCACTCAACAGCCATTTACCTTCCCTAAGTTGTTTCACGGTGAGAATATTCCAGGGTAGAATTTTACAGTCAGACTTTAACACCGCAGCTGTGGCTATTCATAAGGTTTGCCCTCACTGGTGTTTCTTGATTCCCTTCTTTCTTCTTAACCAGTTTAGTAAGAACAAGATCTCTTTTGATCAGCACCATGTTTGTTCTGCCTTCATTCATGATAATAATGCCAACACCACCTGTTTCTATGTGCCAGGTGCTGAGCAAAGCATCTGGGGATGGTGGGAGGCAGTTGTCAGTTGCTCCTCTGAAAGCCAAGGCTTAGACAGGCAAAACTGTAACACGTTGAAAGCAAGCGGTGGTTCAGATCCATGAGTACTTGGTCACTAAAATCTGCCTGTCATTTGTGAGGTTTCACTATGATATCCACACGCGGGGTTTCCAGCTGTTACGCTAAACCAGTAGCAGAATTTCCTAATCCTTAGTGCTGCTGAAACTTTGGGTACAATTCTTTACTTTGCTTGCTGTCCTGTGCATGACCAGCAGCCTGGGCTTGTCTATTAGATGCTACTGGTACTCTGCCGGTTGTGATGATAAAATCTATCCCCATTGTCACATGTGCCCTCAGATGCAAAATTATTACAAGTTGAGGATTATTGTGCTAGACAAAGATAATATCAGTGACTTTGGGGGTGTCCAGCACCTTCACATCAATCTGATTCATTTACTTATTTACTGTTTTATTTACTATATATATCTTATTTAATTTTAATAGAGGTCCAAATTTAGGTGCTATTATTTTCCTATTATTATTGTTGGTTAAATAATAAAAAAGGCCAAGGGAAGGATTAAATCAATTAACTTAGTTTCATCTTATTATTGTTTATTTACCAGTCATGGTTCATTTCCTGTATTGAATTGTGGCTTCCCCATTGACAAACTGGAGAACAATCTATCACAGAGGATTTGTCATAAGGTGTTTACAAAAGCTCACCAAGAGGGAAGGGCAGTATTTGGTAGTCCAGGCGTGGCATTATGTTAAACTGTCTTATTTTTCAGGCTCCTATGTGTACAGGATCCTGACATGAAGCCCACTGGCTGAAGGAGGTTCCCCATCACTGACATAGCACCCCCACCCCATTTTCCCACCTCTGATTCGTCTTCTTCCCATGTTCCCTTTCAATCTGAGTTCATCTGAATCTGCTGTGTCACACACACTGTATGACAGTGATGCTCATAGTATCCTTGCCAAAGCCGGACCTTCGTTTTATCTCTGGTGTAGCCACATAATTATCATAAAGAATTATTTTTTTTTCTCAAGGAATGTAATGTCCTTGTAATTGTATGCCTGGACAAGTATGAGACCCTGTTTAGTTGGTGACGATAATCGTGTATGTAGAACACATATTCTTTATTTCCTCTTCAGGCATGAGTTTTAAGAGTCATAATGTCCGACATCTTCGTCCATGTTCTTCAGGCTATCACATACCCATTATCACACCACGGGATACTGCCAAGATAGAGACCCCTTTGTTTTAGTCACCCCTCCCCCATGCTTTTCCATCTTCTCTCTGCAATTATCAGGACCTCATCCTCCTCTTGTGGCCCAGGGTCCTGCTGCCCCTGCTCCACAAGAAAACATCACTCCATTTATTGTCTTTATTCTGCATCATCAGCCTTCCTATTTCCTCATTTCCCCTTACATCCTGGAAGTAAATTTTTAGCATAAATTAAAAAAAATTGCAAGGAGAAAGGAATACTTGAGTGAAAATCTCAACTTTTTACCAAGAGTCAAGTCTCTGGGGGAGGAGCCCACATGTTTGCCCCTCCCTCATTGGCTATTTGAACTTTTATTATTTTAACTCTAGTGTGATCAACATCCTAGTTTCCTGGGTATGCCCAGGTTTAAGATGGCAAGTTGCACATACCAAGGAATCTCTAAATCCATAGTCTACTCTGCCTCTGCCCATCACTCCCCAGGAATTGTGCCCACTCAGGTCCCACCAGAGATCAGTTTCCTTGCCTTCGGTCCTACATAGGAATAGAGATGCTCCATTTTCCTAAACACCACAGTATGACTACAGGACCTCATTTCCCTTCCCTTAACCTTGTGCCCATGGTGTCTTCACTCCTCACTGGAGCCCTTGCTCATTGGTGTTCTTTGGAGCCCCTTTGCCTTTCTTTGTTGCACTCCTGGCTTTCTCCTGGGAGATGGTGACTTTCCATCTATTCTGTATGTTCTGATGAACACCACCCTGACCCAGCCTTCTACTTACAAGCATCTTTCTTCCACATTCGACAGTTGCTTTTTACGACAGTATGTCCTGGGGACTCCTTAACCCCCCAAATTCTATGGTTGAAATTGAGGATACCCTCAGACTGATTAGTCACAGTCAACTTAACCACATTGCTTCTTGTAGCCGCTCCCATCCATCTAAATGGCTACTGAGGCCTGCTAAGTTAGTATAATTTTTTTGTTCATGATCTGACACCATGCTCAATAGACCCAGATCTACATTTATATGAATTCATGTTTGTATAGTCTCTTACATAAGAATTGAAGTGTTACTAGGTCATTATCTAAATTAAGATGCATTTCTCTCTTTCAGTAAATGACTTAACAAATCCAAAAAAACAATGCTTAGGCTCTTGTCAAGGAGTTCTAGGACACTGATACTCCCTTTCCCATTTATTCCTGAATTTAGCTAATGTTCATTAGACTGAGGTACTACCTCCCTGGTGGTCTCATGACTAGAACAATTTAACAGTAATTAGTGGGTTGGAGCTTCAGTTTGAAAGATACTGACTTAAATTCTCGCCTGTCTCTGTCTCAGTGATATTTCCTTGGTGTGAACCCTCAGTACATGTCACCTGACCTACTCCATTAATGTCTTAATGACTTCTTGTCTCTGGGCTTGCAGTCCTCTTGTCCATCCTCTCCATTCCTTTCTAAGGTGATAAAAAAGAAATCCCTGCCGGAACTTCTTTCCTTAAAATTCTTGAATAACTTCTTCCTGTTGCTTCCTTTGCCAACTTCAAAGTCTTTGCTTGTAGGTGTGGCTTCTGTCACCCTCTCTAGCCTCACCCATCACTCCCTATAGAGAACTTATGTTTAAGAAATTTAATAGTAATCACAGTTGCTCGATGGCTCCCTATCCATGAATGCGCTGGGCTCTGTATTCACTCCTGTGCCACTGCAGCCCAGAGTGCACTCTCCTGACTTCTCTGCTTTCTTCTTACATCAGTGCCACCCTCTTTTAATTCCCCAACCCCCCGGTTCTGCTAAGCACTTGTGCTCAAATCTTTTATTCAATTCCAAAATTATCTTGTAGCAATTGATTAGACGTTGTAAAATAGTTGTCTTTCCTCTGCCTTCTTCACTGGGAGCCTCTGCAGTTGTATTGTTTTTGGAACTGGACAGCAGCAATGCGTGGTTGATGACGTCTGCATGAATTTTATAACTGTAAAGAGATTTCCCATTAGTTTTCTCATTTGAGCCTTACCTAAGTCTTGTAAAATGGCATTTGCTGAGGACAAAGTATGCAAAGAGAATCCCCCTTCTGTAAGAATTAACTTGTGGAAGAAATTGTGTACAGATGTAACAACCATATAAGTAATTGTAGAGAAACCTAAAGGCATAGTTATTTTGCCTGGAACAACACATTTGTGGAAGGCAGAGATGATATTGGTGCTATGGCTTTAATTATTTGCTCTGTCTATTTGGTGTGGCCAGACCTTTCCTCTGTGAGTTTATTGTAATAAAAACTTTTCTCTTTCTACAGTGAATTTAAAGTTGAGATGTGCACCTTAGACACAAGTACATGGAGTAATTTGTTCCTTATGTGAATGACGAAGACCAAAGAAATGTCACAAAGAAAGTTTAGGTGATCAGTGGATGGTATGAATAGTTTCAAAAGATACTATTTCTAGAAATGCATTTCAAGTTAAGTATAACATTCATTTTTCTGTATGCTTTGGTGCTAGTGGAGGAAGAGAAAAGGAAGACAGGAATGAAAAAGTAAACAAATGTCTATATGCCTAGTAAAGGGAACCCACCCCCTACTTATTAGCAATACAAATTTAATGGGTATAATTTTATCCCCTAAAAGATATGCTGAAGAAATAACTCCTAGAGGCTCAGTCACTATGACTGGTGAAAGGGAAACTTGGACACACACATAGACACACATAGACACACAGACACACAGACAGACACACACACACCAAAGATGCTTTTAAGAGACAGGGAAAAGACAGTCGTATCTATTAGTCAAGAAGCACCAAGGATGACCAACTAACACCAGACACTGTAAATTGCGGAGCTGTTAGAGCATGGCCCTGCCCAAATCTTAAGTTCAGACTTGCAGCCTCCAGAACTGGAATACAGTATATTTCTATGATTTTGAGCCACCCAGTTTCATGTGTTGATATAAAAACTTTATGAAAATGAAGAAATGCCTCCCATGATGACAATGATGAGAAAAAAAATCAGTCATATTTATTGTATCACGTAAGTACTTGTGCTTAAAACAGACTTATGTAACTATATTACATTTACTTTATCTCATATTAGGTGTGACAAGTTCTGAGCATTGGCAGGATCAAGATGAATCAGTGGTATTAATCCTACCAAACAAGAGCCTTCAGTTCTCATAAGTTAGTTTTGGTTGAATTCAAAATTAGTGAAGAACATTATGGTTTGATTTCTTTCTTTTTTTTTACCAGTTATGCAAAAATAACATTTTTTTTTTCTCAGAGTAGGAAACAGTAATGAGGAATCGTTTGGTTCTTATGGAAAGTAACAACATGCTGCTTTCCTCATGTCTTTGTGGTCAAGGTTGCTGCTTTTAACATGAAAATCTGGACACACTTTCTTGTGCATGTGTGAAGACTTGGAAAGAGTGTGTTTTCTGATGAGGGAAACTTTCTGGGCGAGGAGAGTCATCCATGTAACATTAATTCTGTTGCTCATTCAAAGAGCATTTATAGAGCTTTTCTGGTGTGGGAGGTCCTTCTGTCTGTGTGTTGCTTTTCTTGATTAATGAATAAAGAAACTGCCTTGGCCTGTTGATAGGGCAGAACTTAGGTTGGCATGGAAGACAGAGCTGAATGCTGGGAGGGAGAAGGGCAGAGTCAGGGAATGCCATGGATCTGCTGCCTGAGGTAGACATGCTGAAACTTTGCTGGTAGGCCACAACCTCGTGGTGATACACAGATTAATAGAAATGGGTTAAATTAAGATGTAAGAGTTAGCCAATAAGAAGCTAGAGCTAATGGGCCAAGCAGTGATTTAATGAATACAGTTCTTATGTTGTTATTTCGGGGCTAAGCTAGCCGGATGGCCAGGATGAACAAGCGGGCCCTCCTCCTATACTTCTCTGTGCCTTCCACTGTGTGCCAGGCATGAAGCTGAACAGATGAGAATAACACAGTTCCTAACTAAGGGAGCTTGTGCCTTAGTGGGCCAGATGGGCCTATGACACATAGTCCTAGCACAGAATAATAGCTTCTGAAGGTAAGGCATAAACGAGATGCCAGGATCACCAGTCTGGTGAAATGTGTTATGGAAACCTCCCAAGAACTGTCCCATCCCTCTTTTATTTTCTACATCTTTATTAAGCCACCTACTGAGAGCAGCCCTGTTAAATGCTAGGGATATGAAGATGGGAAAGACGGACAAGAATCGTACCTAGTGTGTGATGAAAGTGCAGGAGTAATCACACATCCCAAGAAGAAGGGAGGACGGCCACAGCGGTCACACATCCTATAGAGAGGAGAGATGACCACAGCCACAGCGGTCACACATCCTATAGAGAGGAGAGATGACCACAGCTACAGTGGTCACACATAGAGAAGAGAGGTGGACACAGTGGTCACACATCCTATAGAGAGGAGAGACGGACACAGTGGTCACACATCCTATAGAGAAGAGAGGGTGGGCTGAGCAAAGTAGTCATTTGCACAGATTTGATTCCCTTGGTCCAAATTGGCCAGTGTGAGGCAGGAACCACTTCTTGATCCTGTAAGCAGGGCAGTTTTGCTCATTCAACAGGGCACTTGTCTTATGACCATAAACTTCTCCATCTACTACCCTCTTCCCAAGTTAAAGCCCCTCTCCCATCTGGAGTTTCTTTATGTAGTGACAGAGTTTATCCAATGCTGGAAGATTGACTTGTACTATCCAAAAATCACAGAAAGTCCAACTTACAAGCCATAAGTAAATTTGCTAGTGCTCAGGAAAAAGTAGACATAAACTAGTTAATACTGACTGGGGAATTCCTGGGCTCTACCTACATAAAAGATATGCTAACTAGAACTCAGGGAGCAAGCACTTGGGGCCAGAGATGTAACATATCTATGAGAATAACTCCTCAAGTTGGCACATCAAAGACTTTTTATATGTTCAATTAATTGTTTAACCTTTACTAAGTTTGCCTCAGTACCTCTGCCTTAATGTCTTTCCATCTCCCAAGAGTGTGCCAGCACCTGTGGGGGTTTATACCCCAGTCACTTATTTCATCCAAAGAAGGCGATCAGGGAGTTCCATTCAAGGGAGCCCATCACTGTCTTCCTTTTTTTTTTTTTTTTGGTTTTTCTAGACAGGGTTTCTCTGTAGCTTTGTAGCCTATCCTGGAACTAGCTCTTGTAGATCAGGCTGGCCTTGAACTCACAGAGATCCACCTGCTTCTGCCTCCCGAGTGCTGGGATTAAAGGCCTGCACCACCACCGCCCAGCCCCCTTTACTGTTTTCCGTGAAACACTGGGTTGCATAGCCAATGGAATTAGCGGAGGGTAAGACTTAATCTGTTTTTCCTAGTAACTGTTACAGAACTACAATGCAGCAAGGTCAGCTATGTAGATTGAATTATCTCCATCAGGGCTTCAGGGAGACTCTCACTCTGGAGGTGCACACAGGTCCTTGGTATCTGCCACAGGAAAGATTTTTCTGAATGTGTCAGAGCGAAGCAAAGTTGTTTCTTGATGTGCTTGAGTCAAGTGCGGGTGTAAGGGGAGGAAGCAGTAGCTACGTATGTACTTTGTGTGCTTTCAAGCTGCTTAATATGTGAGTAAGTTTAGATACTCGGGAAAGTATGTGCCGGTAAATTGCCTTTCCCTACCCACAGAATCCAGCACTTAAAGAGACTCTTTCTGATGTAGCCTGGCAGTGAGTAGACATAAAACACTCACCAAAGAGAAGCTTATTAACCTCATAGGTCACAGGGAGTTTGAACTTATGCATAATCCAGTAGCTCCTTGTAGCAATTCTGCTTGGGAAGTTTCTCAGAATGGGGGATACAGTTCTTACAGATATTTCTGTTGAAAACTGGGCATCAACCCGCAAGGGGTGGAACTCAGACTCTGGAGACAAGGGATGCCCTTTAAAACACTTTCTCATGATGTCTTTGTTTCCTAACTAGCTATCCTGCCTCAGTTACCCTAGTTGTGCACCTGTGAGTCTTTAAAATAGTGTTTCTATAGACACTGTATAGCTGGTTGTAGCCTTGAAAGTCACCCTGGCCAACTTGCCCTACCCAGAAAAGCAGACCAGGTGATACCGCAAGTTTCCCTTGCTGCAGAAGCCCCAGCATGCATTGTGGGGAAACAATCTTTTTGGTGGTCAGGCCTCAGGTATACAGGGCCAGGATAGAGTCTGAAACCTGACACCCCGAAGACTCAGACCCACCACTGTTCTTCCCCATTTCTGTGGCCTAATAGAGCCATTCAGTTTTTGTTTTAAAACCTGTCTGTCAGCTTTTCGTATAACGACTTCTCTACTGTTGGGTGTGTGGTTCCTGGCTAAGCGGTAAAGGGGGTAAAGGGATGAGAATGTTGATGGACATCTTTGTAACCAGAGGTATGTCCCCAGAGGTATGTCCTCAGAGGTATGTCCCCAGAGGTATGTCCCCAGAGGTATGTCCCCAGAGGTATGTCCTCAGGCAGGAGGTATCACTAAACTAGAACTTCGTGTTCTTCTTCTGTCAAATGGCAACAAGGACACCGCAGGGAGTTACAGCTGCCTTAGATCCGTAGACCCAGTAAGTGCCTAGGGATTATAAAGATCATCCTTGAGCAGTGACTGTTATTAGTGCCACTGGTGTCCCACGAAGATGGATCAGAAAGCTGAAAAAGAGCTTTGAACTTCCCAGTGCCTCCCCACTGCACCCAGATAGGAAGAACTAGATGTCATGGGGGGGGGTATTCCGCTCAGGATTTAATGGGCTGCGGGAAGCTCTGCTACTAAAAAAACATGCCTTCTCTCCTCAGTGATTTGGAATCCGTGACTAACTGGTCCCTTCAGATGAGCCGGCTTGTAAAGGAGTGACGGTGGAGTGCGCTTTGCCCTGGAAGACAAAACAAAGGCCGCACAAAGGGCTGCTGCGGCTGGGCAGGACTGGGGCTCCCTCCCAGTAGGCTAGGAGACTCTGTCTGGTCCTTCTGGAGCGGAGCAGGCCTCCCTCGAGGTCCGGATTCTGGGTGGTCAGCTTTGTGCTTCGAGACCCAAGGCTTCCAAGTTCTGGGTGCCCAGTGCTACTCAGACTTCGATCTCTTAATTCCCCTCCTTAACGACAGGATTTCAAAGCAGCACCGGGGATAAAGTAGCCCAGAGAGACTCAGGACACGTTTGAACAGTAGCCCAGAACTCGGATGGAATCTGAATCGTATTGGCACAGGCCCCGGTCATGGGTTGCTGCCAGAACATTGTAAGGAAACCCATTCTTGTCTCTACAATGATGGGGAGGAAACAGGAAGTGAGGCAGCACGGCTTCAATTATTATCCTCTCTGAGAGTCTGAGCAGAGAGGGCTCCCCTATCCGCCTGTAAGTTGCCACACACCAAGTGCTGGGAATAAGCTGGACAGCAGTGGGGAGCGATGCAGCAGCAGCAGCAGCCGCCCCAGCCGCCCCAGCCACGGGCAGCCGGCCCCTGCCTCTGCCGCCCAGACCTGAGTGACCACGCTAGCCCCATAGGCCAGGGCTAGGATCAAGCTGTTTCTGCTGTTTCCTACTGCCGCCACTTTGCAGAGTTACTAACTTTGTCAAACTGCTACCTGGAAAGTGGTGCTAAAAGCTTTTTCTGATGTTGGGAGGAGTGTGAGGATAAAAAAAAAAATCATGCATGTAGGTTCTGCCAAGTACCAGGCATGGGACAGGTTTCAAGGATCTGGTATTATTACTTCTAAGACCTAAGATCTGGAAGTAACCCACACAGGGATGCTCAGCATCAGCCACTTGACACTCTGTGCATGGGTGTTCTTGACCTGAAACACAGCTACCTTCTAACTCTGTTTACTAATGCTGTATGCAAGGAGTTGGTAAATAGTACAGAATCTGGAGATCACACAGTCAGGGGATGAAATACACCTCACCCACAGCTTTCAGGGCTGATAATTGAATTTAAGGCCTTACATGTGCTAAACAATCATCCTATCACCAGGTTATATTTCCAGACCTAAGGCTACATCCCAACAGTGAATTTATTTCAAATTCAGATGAGGTCAAAGATTTTTGTGCTCTTGTCTTACTAATCATATCGGACTCTATGCCAACTTTCATAACTGGCTTTCAAAATGCTGATGTATTTCCTCCGGGCGATTTAAAAGCAATAGTTTTAGATTTATTTATTTTAATTTGATGTGTACGACTTTTGCTCAAAAGTACGTTTGTTCACCACAAAGAAGTGACTGTGGATGTCAGAAGAAGGCATCATATCCCCTGATGGCTAGGAGCTAACGTATGGGTAATGGGAATCAAATCCAGATCTTCTGGAACAGCAGCCAGGGCTCTTAACAGCTGCATCTTCTCTTCAGCTCCCCACGAGTGATACTTTTGCCTCTCTTCGGCTGAGGTGAAAATTTAAAGCTAGATCCTACTTTGCTGAGGAGAGTGGCCTTCAGTTTGTGTTTTGTTCATGCAATGTGAGAAGGATAGACAAACAGCCCTCGGTCCGCCCCTGTCTTCTGCAGCTGGACCACTGTGGACAAAACAGTTCCAACACCATGTTTGTTCCCAGATGTTTCTCCCAGAGACACACTGGAGTGAGTGCCTGCTGTCTTTCTTACTCACTGGATCCTCCACCTCTATTTTTTTTTTTTTTTTTTTGCTAAGGTAGGGCTGACTTTGACATTGGCCAAAATTATAGGATAATGTTTAAAAGGAAAGAAGGAAAATAATTTTTTTTCAAAACATTTGAAAATAATTTAAATATTGAGCGTATCTGGCAGCAAGTGGGGAAATTTTATTGAATGGTAGTCACTATGTTAAATTGAAAGAGCTAATTTTGAAAATATTCAGAAATGTTAATTATATATACCCATACTGTTCCCCAAATGGAAAAGTTCCTTACCTCCGAATCTTGGTTCTCCCCATTTATGCAGAGACTCTAGTGAGACCAGTGCTTAATGAGAAACGAAGACTTCAGAATGGCGAGTTTAATAAAATCCATCACAGCAACGGCGACTGATTTACTTGCCTCAGACCTTGGCAAATTTTGTCATTTCAGCCTCTTTTAGTTTCCCCGCTTGGGGCGGGACCTCACGTGGATGCCATCAGAGATGTTTGCAAAGGCTCCTGGAGAAGCTGGAGAAAGGCATTAAAGAGCATTATGTATCCATTCCACAGGAAACAAAAGAGAGGTAGCAGGAGGCTATGCTGCATTGAGTATTCCTTTTTTTTTTTTGGTTTGAATTTGAGTATTTTATTTCGTATATCCTAGCCATAAAGTCCCATATGGATTTTCAGCATTAATTAATGACACGTATTCAAGTTTCAGAGATTTATTCATCAGTGTAATAAACTCCAAAAAATCAACATGATTTCACGCATTCAGCGGAGTATTTCCTGGTGAAGGGGACAATTGTGCGGATGGCTTTGAAAGACCTTCACTGTTAGTAGCTTTATGGTGAGCTTCGTGGTTTAGAAGTCAGGGCCTTCTTCCTTCAGTTTTCTGTAGTCCACATTCACTGAGTAGAGCTTACATTGTTCACTGGGACCCAGTTTCCAGGACGGAGCAGAGCTGCGGCTTTCAGCAGAGTCCCCCGTGCTTAGCTTAACCGCACTGACTTCTCTTTTTCTCCAGGTTACCAATCTCCCCGATGTGGAGGCAGGCCCAGATCAATTCTTTGAGCGAGGCTCGGAAGAATAGGGCCATTTATATCTTTGCTTAGACGACTGGAAAATCCTTTTATCCTGCTTCACTGCAGAGGCTGGCCGAGCAAAACTCGGGGAATCCAAAGCCCGAAAGAGCCATCTTGTGGTCACACAAGAAAATGACTTCATCTCTTTTCCGGTGTCTTGGCTCCCCCCCATTAAGAATATTATTTATTTTTTGTTTATGTTTTTATTAAACAAAATTAACATATCACAAAATAAATCATTTTCCAAACTACACACATAAATAAAAGAAAATAAACAAGTTAGTACACAATTCAGATAAACATTACTAAGGGGAGCCTTTTATAATTATTTCTTAAAAACAGAAAAAGACCTGGTTATTCTCTACAATCTAAACAATTAGATGGGTTAATCCTGAAAAACAAATACCTTATAAAATAATTGATTATAGGCCAAGCATTGTACATATTACACCTTTTTAAGTTTACTGAATTCATACATTCAGACTTTTAAAAAATAGGAACTGAATCATTTGATTAAATTTACTTGTGATCATTGCAATCCCAGCTGTGTTTCCAGTCAGACAGCAGAGGTAGCCATAGGGAACACCTGGGGGGGGGACTCTGAAGGCATTTCTCTAACAATAATTAGCGATAATTGCTAATATAGTCATCCCTTGGTACTAGTGTGGAACTGGCTCCAGGACCCAGAGCTAAAAATGGTTGAAAATTCCCAGGTCCTTTGAAAAAGTCAAACAGTACATTTGAACATAGCCTAGAATGATCCTCAGGTACACTTGAAATCCTCTCAGTTTACTTATAACACTTAGAAAAATGTAAATTGTGATTATACTGTATGGCTTACAGGATAGAAACACCCTGAACATACTTGTTATGTACAAATAGATTTCCCCCACCCCAGAGGATTTCTGATAGGATATTGCTTGCCTGTTTTGTGATTACTTATTTTTCCCTTCAGTTGCTAAAGAAATTTCTTCCTTGGGAACCACTAAACAGGGATTGATATAACTGTCCAAATTCTCTTCCTGGAACTCTAGTCTTCAGAAGGATTCTAGAGGAAGGGCTGAAGACCTGAGGTGCTATCCAGCCATGGCTTCCACAGACCCTGGCTTGTGCTAGACCATCTCTGTGTATCTGAATTGAAGTGACAGAATGTGAATGGGGATGACACTCTTCCTTGCAGGACTGTATAACTTGTATCTCTGCTCCTTCCCACCCACCAGTCTCTTTCTTCTTCGGTGCTTTGGAACACATGGTCAAGGTAGTCTTAGAATTCATTGGTTGAAGTTGGAGCCACAAGATGGGAGGAATCTGTTTCTTGTGGTTTGAATTTGAAATGTTTCCCCTCAGGCTCATGTTTGGAGTGTTTTATCCCCACCCCCACTCCCGCTGGTAGAACTATTGGGAAGGCATGGAGCTCTTAGGAGGTAGGAAATAGCTGAAGGAATATGCGGGGGGCAGTGGTCTCAGAAGGTTAAAGATCACCCTTGGTCTAGGCCTCCATCTTTCGTTCTTTGGCGTCCTGAGTTGTAAATAGACCATGCTGCAGGCTCTCATGCTCTGCCTTCCCCACTGTAATGAATTCACTGAAACACAGGGCCAAAATAAATCTTTCCACTCTAAGGTTGTTTCTAAGTTTTTGTGGTCACAACAATATAAAAGTAACAGATGCAATCTGGTCTCCAACATCTTAGAGGAGAGCTGCCAGACAGTGAAGACTGCTTCCTGGTGACTAGGAGCGAGAAATCTATAGTCTTTGGTCCATCATCCATCTTTTGTGCTTATTTTTAAATAGCAGTTAGAGTTGCCTTTACCAATGCTAATTAATTTAAGAATGGGGGTCAGGGACAGACTTCCCATGAAGCAACATTGTACTGTCTTCAGCAACCCTCCATTGCACAGGCATTTCTTGGGTTGGTGTGTCTTTGGGTGTGTTTGTGTTGGAGGAGGTTGCTTGTTGGTTCCTGGACACTCAGCTCCTAAATAAACACAGAAACTACATTAATTAAATCACTGCTTGGCCCATTAGCTCTAACTTCTTATTAGCTAAGTCTTACATCTCAATTTATCCCATTTCTAGTAATCTGTGTATTGCCATGTGGCTGTGGCTTACCAGCAAGATTCCAACTGGCATCTGTCTCTGGCAGGTTACATGGCTTCTCTCTGACTCTGCCCTTCTTTCTCCCAGCATTCAGTTTAGTTTTCCCTGCCTACCTCTATTCTTTTGCCCTATCAGGCCAAGCCAGTTTTCTTTATTAATTAACCAATAGTATTCACAGCATACAAAGGGAATCCCATATCACTCCCCCTTTCTGTTTAAATAAAAAGGAAGGTTTTAACTTTAACATAGTAAAATTACATAAAACAGTTATCAAGCAAGAATTACAGTTATATCTACTTTAACTTTTATCATAACTAAGGAAAGCTATATTATTACTATCTATTCTTCAACTCTATCAAAGACTCCAGAAGGATATAATATTGCCTAAGTAGACAGGAAGTGCATTATAAACAACTTCCAAAATTCTAGAATTGATGGAGTCATCTCGCTGCCTGGACAGTCACCCAAAGTTCTTCTGTATTGTTGAAGCATCCATCTTCAGCCTCCAAGCCCATAGTATTCAGCAGACTTTTCCATAAAGCAGGAAATTTCAAAGACAGTTCTGCCTATATTGGCAGTTTGTCAGTCACTTTCTTCTGTGTCTTGCAGAATGTCTGGCAGACCCTTTCATGAAGCAGGAACCCTGAAGGATTGTCTCACCATCTTTAGGCAAGTTCAGCAGTCATTTCTATGCAGGTCCTGCATGCCCAGTTCATCAAGCAGTCCAGGCAAGAGCAGTTTCTTGCCCAAATGGCTAACCAACTTCATGAAGAACCTCTTCAATGCCCATATTCCTCTTGAAGTAATTGGTGCTGCCAAGAGTAGATGTGCCTCATTGTCATGATAAGTTCTAACTACTTAAAATGTTCAAATGCCATATTCCGTAGGTCTTTTAAAGATTTGAAAAATCCCTATCCATCTGAAATACATCTCTGTATACCTAGAAAATCTAACTAACATGACTACAAGCTCGACTATTATAGATGACTCTCTATTTACTTATAGTTCTTAATTATACATTACATTTTTAAATGAGCTGTACAAACACCTTAATAAAGAGCAGAAATATACATATAATAAAATTGACCTTAACTTTGCATCAATAAACCAAGATCCATACTAACGCAAATCTCTATAGCACAACCACCTTTAAATATAAAGAAACATTTATAAACAATATTTGGGAATTTGGGCATAGTACTCTCCAAATTGCTTCCTGCTGTTTATTGGGCAAAGTAATATTTTGAGGGGTGTTCAAGGCAACCTTTCAGGGGGTCTTGGTCCATTAAGCCCTATTAGTCTGGAAGCAATCCACAGCTTCTCATCTTCTGTGGAAACAAAAGAAAACCTCCTTTCCAAAGCAACATATCCATAGACTCAAACTCTGAAGTCAAGATACCTTTATAATATACATGCTGGGTTAGCTAAGCAGCCCATACAATGAAATGTCTCTCTGTACTTAGCTCCTTCACAGTCAAAAAATTCAAAGAAGACACAATAATATACATAGTCCAGACTCTCTGTGTATATTCCATTTTTATGTGACTTACTATTTTTACTCTATTACTTCTGTACTCTGTCTCTTTAAAGACTTTGTTTTGCTTTTTAAACCATTTATTTCTTTTTATAACTCTCTATACTCTTTTTCTTCTCTCTCTCAAGCCTACATACATTTATCCAACACTGTGACTCATTTAGAGGTCTTTTATGTCTAAATCTGTCCTGTTGTTTACCTGTAATTCTTTACTGTCCAGGAGCACTTCTTAAAATGCTAAGCTCTTCTTAAAAACTTAAGCTGCACAATTGCTAGGTGAAATATGGCAGTGCCTGCTTGCCCCGCCCAGTCCAGCATGGCTGAATGGAGGTCTGTTTAGCATGAGCCATGCTCACAGCCCCAGTTTCCAGGCACACAGTGGGTCTATACTGTCGTTAAGCGAGTTGTTGTACTCTGCTCACAAGCACCATTTAAATGTTTCATAGCCAGACCTCGTTAGGGTTCATACTGAAGCCAGCTGAAAAAAATATGGCTGAACTTTGTTTTTCCATGTCTAGAATTACTTTCCAAGCCCTCTCAGGTTTTGCATGGATTTAGCCCACCACATTGGCACACCATTACTAGGGTATATTTGAGCATTGGGTTCTAATAGTTACATGTTTGTGAAATGCACAAAACACAATAACAATCACAACCAAAACATGTTAACTACAATTTCTTTTCTTTCATAAACACTTCCCTAAATGATAATGTGTTTTCATTAGATAAACAAACATCTGTGAGGTCATAATGGAATTATTGGTGGGAAATGGGAACAGTAGGGTTTAAGAACCTGTAAACTTAAAATTTGAAGGTAAGAGACTCACCGCTCTGGTCTTTGAGTGAGTCCTTGGGCTTCAGGATGAGTAGTTCTGGCACAGGTGGGGACTACAGCTCCTGGATTTCCTTGATGATCTCAAGATAACCAGTGCAGTCCCTTGGCCCAACAGTCACAAAGGTAGAATTTCGAAGGTCACTCATTCTGAAGGCATACGGCTTCTCATGTCCTATGTAGAGAAAATACTAATTATAGATTAACACTAAAAGTAATGAATGACCAGTCAGACCTGTTGGTAGCAGGAGTACACACTGAGAGAGCTGCAGGCCTCCTCTGGCTCTTGGAATTCTCAGGGATGAAATTCTAGTGAAACAGGCATCCAAGTATTGAGAGGATAAAACCCGAGTGTGTTGCTCTGCCACACACCATGAACACTGTGGATTTGCTACAGCCTTCTAGCGCTAGGCTAATAATTCCAGTCATGTGTCCTCCATATGTCAAAAGTTATCATGAAAGAAGAGAATATTAACTTTTTGGTTCCCATCTCTCCAGCAATTTAATAACACATGTTAAAAGGTCAGTATTTTCTCCAACAGCATTTCTGACACATTTATAGAAACAGTATCCTAAAGAGACAATTACAAATATTAATAACATCTGTGATGTCGATGAAGGAAATAAACAATATTACATGCTGTCAAAGCCACAATTTTACCATTGGTCACATTAACCTTTTGTTAAATTTTAACATCTTCCCATATAAAGACTGTAAGGTTGCACAGCTGTACTTTATCTAGAAAAATTATTTATATCTATTAACTTTTATGGCTGAATACATCTGTAATTCATGAGGGCTAATCTTGGTTGTCAACACAATGATACCAAGAATCAAATAAAAGCCAAGCAAGTGGGTACACATGTGGAGAATTTTCATGAGTGGATAGTTTGAGGTGAGCAGACACACCCTGACTCTGAGCTGCACCTTCTGGCAGAACCTCACATAAAAGCACATGAAAAAGGAAGCTTTTGCTTTTTGCCTTCTTATCATCATTCTTGCTGGAAAGTCATCATCCTGTGGCTGAGGCATTCATCTGCCAGCATTAGAACCCACTTCATGATTCTCATGTAGATGGAAGACCAGCAGCTCTCCAGGAATACTCCTCAACTCCAGCACCAGAAATTGAAGAAGATACCAGAAAATGGAAAGATCTCCAATGCTCTTGGATAGGGAGGATCAACATAGTAAAAATATATCCTGTACAATAAAGGAACTTTTGGAGGCATCACTATCTCTGACATCGAGCTCTATTACAGAGCTACCGTAATGAAAACAGCTTGGGAATGGCAGAAAAACAGAGAGATGGACCAATGGAATCTAATTGAAGACCCGGATTTTAATCCACACACCTATGAACACCTGATTTTTGACAAAGAAGCTAAACTTATACAATGGAAAAAAAGAAAGAATCTTCAACAAGTGGTGCTGGAATAATTGGGTATCAACATGTAGAGGAATGAAAATAGATCCTTATCTATCCCCATACACAAAACTCGAGTCCAAATGGATTAAAGACTTCAAAATAAATCTGACCATGCTGAACCTGATAGAAGAAAAAGTGGAAAGCGGTCTTCAATGCATGGGCACAGATGACCACTTCCTAAATATAACCCCAGTATCACAGACACTGACAGGAACAATAAATAAATGGGACCTCCTGAAACTGAGAAGCTTCTGTAAAGCAAAGAAAATAATCAATAAGACAAAAAGGCAGCTTACTGAATGGGAAAAGATTCACCAACCCCACAGCAGACAAAGGACTGATCTCCAAAATATATAAAGAACTCAAGAAATGTGACATCAGATCATAAATAACCCAATTAAAAACCGGAGTACAGAACTAAACAGAGAATTCTCAACAAAAGAATCTCAAATGGCCAAAAGACACTTAAGGAAATGCTCAACATCCTAAGCCATCAGGGAAATGTAAATCAAAACAACTCTCAGATACTATCTTACACCTGTCAGAATGGCTAAGATCAAAACCACCAAAGATAGCTTATGCTGGAGAGGATGTGGAGTAAGGAGAACACTCATCTATTGTCGGTGGGATTGCAAACTTGTACAACCACTTTGGAAATCAGTATGGCGGTTTCTCAGAACATTGGGAATAAACCTACCTCAGGATCCAGTAACACCACTCTTGGGCATATACCCAAAAGATGCTCAATCATACTATGAAGGCATTTGTTCAACTACGTTCATAACAGCATTATTTGTGATAGCCAGACTCTGAAAACAGCCTAAATGCCCCTCAACCGAAGAATGGATAAAGAAAATGTGGCATATTTACACATTAGGTATTACTCAGGTAAGAAAAGAATGACATCTTGAATTTTGCATGCAAATGGATGGAATTAGAAAATACTAACCTGAATGAGGTAACCCAGACCCAAAAAGATAAATATGGTATGTACTCACTCATAAGTGGATACTATCTATAAACAAAGGATATTAAGCCTATAGTTCATGATCCTAGAGAAGCTAAATAATAAGGTGAACCCTAAGAAAAACATATATAGATCCACCTGAAAAGTCGAAATAGATAAGATCTCATGACAAAATTGGGACCATGAGGGGTGGGGGGCGAAGGGAGGGAGTGAAAAGAACTTGAGGAAATGGGATAGTCAAGATGGAGGAAGGACAGAGATGAGATCAAGGAAAGAGATATCTTGATTGAGTAAGTCATTATAGGGTTAGCAAGAAACCTGGCTCTAGAGAAATTCCCAGGAATCCACAAGGATGACCCCAGCTAAGACACTAAGCAACAGAGGAAAGTGATTGGATAATGAATAAAGAAACTGCCTTGGCCTGTAGGTAGGTAGGTGGGAACATAGGTAGGTGGGAAAAACTGGACTGAATTCTGGGAGAAGGAAGGTGGAGAGAGAGACACCATGGAGCTGCCAGAGTCAGATATGCTGAAACTTTGCCAGTGAGCCAATACCACGCAGCGATACACAGATTAATGGAGATGGGTTAAATTAAGATGTATGAGTTAGCCAATAAGAAGCTAGAGCTAATGTGCCAAGCAGTGATTTAATTAATACACTTTCTATGTGATTATTTTGGGTCTAAGTTAGCCAGGCAGCCAGGAACCAACAAGCAGCCCTCATTACAAGATATGGTCACCTTGGTCTACAGGAACAGAAAAGCCTTACAGGTCACTCCAGTATAAAAACCAAGGCTGCTTCTCACTAGCCATAGGAAATATCTGCTCAAATAAAAGGGCTCTTCCAGAGTCCCTTACAGAAATGAAACAGAGACATAGAACCCACTAGAGCATTTTGACCAAGAATATAGCTCTTACAGAGAACCTGAGTTCAGTTCCCAGAACTCACATTGGGCAGGTCACAACCACCTGTAACTCCAGCTGCAGGGTATTTGATCCTGTTTTCTTGTGCTTGTAGGCACCTGCACACATGCATAAATTTAAAAAGTAATTTTTAAAAATAAAATTGGATTCATCAGAGTACCTCATTTAAAGCACAAAACAGAGAAATGAACTGAGAATTTTCTTAAATTCTTCAAGTGATTATTTAGTAACATTCTGGAGACATAGGGAGAATTTAATTTAATCTTACATTAAGTAACAGAAATCCTAGCAGCACCTGGAAACTTGTTAGGAAAGAACTTTCAAGATGCCCAGAATCAGAAACTCAGAAGAGGGCCCAGTGTGGTGTGTTAACTATGATACATGGCCAATGTGGAGAAAAAGGCTCAGTTTTTTCAAAGAGTCAAAGGAAAAAGACTATTGGACTACACAATCCTTGAACACTGGAACCTTATTTTCCATCTTCTCTTGCCTTGTATATCTGACATTTAACACATGGAGCTTTTGAGGAGCTAAGAAAAGTCAGATGCTCCCACTTCTCACCATTATATGATATCAAATCATCAGTCTGACCTTTACCTTCCTTCGTGGTCACCCATATTATATATAAAGATGTTTTCCACTCAGAATATCATGTCGTATGTTTTAGTACTAAATCTGAGGACTCCATGTCAGATCAGGTTTGGGGTAGAAGCTTCATGTGCCGTGCCGACATCAGTCCCATAGTGAGCACACCTCTTTTCAGAAGGAGAGAGAACCTGAGCTGAAATATTCTATTTCAATGATTTGGGATATTTATTTACGTGATTAGTTAGGAATAGGTAATTATCTTTACTTTTACAATTTTGGGGGGAATTAAACATCATCAAATCTACCAATGCCTGCCTTGCATATGTACTGGTAATAGTGTGCTCGCTTTTCTTATTCCTTATTCTGAACATCGACTATGGCAGGGGGAAAGAAGAATCTTAACATTAGTGAGTGCTACTCACCTGTCTGATGGCATGGCAGGCCAGGCTAGTATCCAGTCTTCCACTGTCTTATCAGTTCAATACTACATTTCTAGATACTAATCTCAGCAAGTTCACAATGGCTGCTTCATTCATGTAATGTGGTAACTGTCTGGCTAGCACTTATCTTCCTGATTCTACTCCATCACACACACACAGAGTTCCTGTAGAAAACCAAGAGCAGAACCGATTGATACTTTGTACCAAACAGAATACTGCTCCATGTGATTATTTGGAACAGAGTGGTGGACCACCAAAGAAATAAGAACAAAAAGCAAAGAGCAAACAACAACAACAACAACAACAACAAAACCACAACTACAACCAGGGGCAGCTTCCCTACAGCCCTGTTCATGTCACCTGTTTGTCTAGCAGACCTTCACCTCTAGCCTCCCCTTCCACAGTTTACAACACCAGCAAGCATCTCCCATGTGCACAACAGTCTAGTAGACCAGACAAGCAAGATGTACTCAGCCAATATACTCTCTGAAAATACTGAATGGAAATGGAAACCAAGGAGAAAGCACACTCTAACCAAGACTAACCTAAAAATCAGCACCTAGACCCTACAATTGTCCCAAAACCTGATGCCTGGATGCCAGGTTAAGAACACAGTCTATTACAGCCTGATCAACATATCATCACCTGAGCTCAGCTCTCCTACAACAGCAGGTACTGAATCTTCCAACATAGCTGAAGTACATAAGAAGACCTTAAAAGCAATTCCTATACCTTAAGGATGCTTTCTTCAGGATTCCTTTTTACTCAGATTCACACAATCTCTTTGCTTTGATCCGGGAGGATCCTGGCACTGGTACAGCATTCCAGCTTCCTTAGACTATCCTTCAGCAGGGTTCTGAGACAGTCCCTATTTTTTGCTTAGCCTCTCGCCACTGTTCCTTCTCTTTAGACCTGTCCCCAGGCCCTTAATCCAATATGTTGATGATCTACTCTGCTGCATCTCATTCTTCTTGTCACAACAACCCACTGTTGAGCTTCTTAACTCTCTTTGAAACAAAGGATACAGACTCTCCCCCCCCCCCCCAGCTCATCTTTCTGTCTCTCAGGTCAAGTAACCAGTTTTCTGCTGTCTCCTAACAGCTATGAACTCACACCAGACTACAGACAATACCTGTGTTCCCTCACACTAGAAATCAAAAAGGAAGAGATTCTTTACTTCCTTGACCTTGTGGGGTACCTTAAAACCAGTATTCCTAACTTTGCTTTTCTTTCTCTAAGCCTACATGAGGTAGCTAAAAACCATCTCACCGAGCCTCTAGATCTTACTAAGCTTGTCCTGACTGCTTTCTCTCACTTCCAAATGCACTCCTACAAGCCCTTGCTCTGACTCCCCCTGACTTTGACCAACCCTTTATTCTATATACTACTGGAAAATGGGGAATGGCTCTAGGGTTTTTTGGACAAATGAGAGGACCACATTTGTCTTTGTTGCCAACCTTTCCAGAAGCTGGTATAACAATTAAGGGATGGCAACCTTAATTAAGGTACTTAATTAAGTAATTAATGTACTTAAGCCTTATTTAAGGCTACCAGCAGTAGCGTCCCTACTGTCACAGGAGGCTTCTAAGCTCACTTTTGGTCCTATCTTCTCAGCAGCTAAAGAATTTCCTCTCACAGAAGGTTCTGTCCACTCTGTCTCCTCCTAACCTTTAACTTTTTCACTTTGCCTTCCTAGAAAATGCCATATGTCATTTGGGTCTATTAATATCCTTTATAAGGCTAATACCCTCATTGATTCCTGCCCACATTCACTTGAAACCCTTACTTACAGATATCTGCAACTTTCTGTTTCCCCTCTGTCATGTCCTGACTATACTTGGTTTACAAATGGAAGCTCATCTCTTAGCTCCACTGTCTCCTACAAAGCAGACAATGCCATAGTCTTCTGTGGCCAGGTTGCATGATCTTCCCTCTGTCATCAGGAAATACGTCTCATACCCCTCACTAGAGCCCTCACCGTAGCACGAGACAAAAGCATCAACATATAAAAAGACAGTATTTATACTTTCCACAAGCACCATGATTTGCCTTTACAAGGGTGAACATTTCTCTCCACTAGAGGACCATCAACTACCAATGGCCCCTAACTTCCTAAGCTTCTTGAAGGCTTTTTGTCTTACCAAGTATGCCATAATTATTTATTGCTGTGATCACCAGACCCCTACTAATAATATAGTCCTGAAAAAGACTTTTACTGACAAGACTGCTAAAGAAGAAGGCCAATATTCCTTCCCTTCTTCCTCTTCTGGCCTCTTCAAACACAATCTCTACCTGCTCTGAGTCCCTGTGACAGGCTCTGCAAGCAATGGTCCTATCATGGGTCCTCAGTGCTGTTTTCTTCTATGGACTGATACTGCCTACCCAACTCTCAATCAAAGTCTTTCCTGACGGCTATTCACAAGTCTTTTCACACCAGAGTTGAGCTTCCGGCCTTGATTCCTATAGCTCCACTTCTTCCAACCCAACTTTTCTGCCTTCCTTAACTATCAGCCTGAAATCCTCCACCTGTATTTAATTCTCCATACATGGGTCTTGCAACCCCACTTCCTTTTACCCACACCAAATTCCTGGTAGTCTTTCATGGGAGGACTGACAGACAGAGCTCACACACATTCCTCCTAAAAACTACATGAACGTCTTACTATAGAAGACACTCACACAGGTTGGGTAAATGTTTTCTAAACAAGAGCTGAGACTGCAGAAGTTGTCTGTTCTCACCTCACAAGGATATTTGACTCAGATTTGAACTTTATCGATTTATGCCACTAGATGAATGGTCCTGCATTCATTTTTGTAGTTACTCAGTGTCAAGAACCTTAGGGGTATGTTATATATCAACTGCTGTCCTTGGGAAAGATAGAAAGGGATAATGGACCTATTAAGACTATTTTTACTAAACCTGTCTTCTGAACTTCATCTTCTTAGACTCAACTTCTACCTCTTACCCTTGCTGGCATTCCGATAACACCATGAGGCCCTCATTCCTCAGGAGTTTTGAGTTAATGGGCAGCAGTCTCTTTCTTCTAGAAAGTTTACCTCTTCTGGTATCATTCCCAATCTGTGAGTATTTATCCAAGCCACATTGCCAGGTGATTGAGATTTTTTGCCTATTGTCCTTCAACCCACAGTGGGTAGGTGCACATCTGGTCATCCTTACCACACCAGTATTGGCTAAACTTCAAGTAATTAAAACCTCTATCTGCCTATCACAACTCCAACCGGCTCCTGACCTCTTATCTGGTAAGTACTGCTGCCAGTATGGGAACTCTGCAACTAAAATTTCCCATCGTCCAACTATTCTCAGGAATTGTCTCCATTTTCATCTTCCTTCTGTGTCTCTCAGTTATCCTGACTTCCCAGACAGCAGGACACTAACAAGCCTGGGAGTTCCTGATATATACCACACAAATAACAGATTCCTTGGTTTTGCCTTCTGTCTAGACTCTGGCTACTGCTAAGAGATCTCTGTAACCTATGATCCCCAAGCATCCTATTTCTATAACTATAAAAAGGAACTACCCAGGTTCAATCTTGTGACAACTCCTAGTACCTTTGTCTTCTCTTAAAACCAAACAAATCTGGTCTGCACTGATGATGCCTGCCAGGGTGGGTTCCTGTATTGGAACTGTAAGTTCCATTATTCTGAACCAGGATGGGGCATACAGTCTCAGCAACTCCACTGTGGGCCCACACCAGATGTGGTCACCTTCACCATTCAGGACCATTGTGGAAAAAATAGACCCAAGTGACTACAGGACAGATCTATACCTATAATGCTGGGCATAACCTATTTTACAGAGGGTGAGGGGTTATTTTTAGATCTGTTTAGGAAGCACCTTCCACCTCTTTAGATTATACAATACAGGGTATTCATCAGCTTGAAAACATCTTACAGTCTAGACTATATATAAAGGAACTGCTTTGGGCCTACAGCAGAGCTTTAGGGGAGCAGAGATAAGTGTGGAAAACTAAATGGAATGATAGGAGAAAGAAGGGTGGAGTCAGGAGAAGCCATGTAGCCCCGCCATGAAGGATGGAACTTTACCCAGCCAGCCACTGCCATGTAGTGACACACAGATTCATAGAAAATGGGATAAATTAATATGTACAAGTTAGCCAATAAGAATCTAGAGCTAATAGGCTAAGCAGTGATTTAATTAATACAGTTTCTGTGTGATTATTTTGGGGCTAAGTGGCCAGGAACCAACAAGCAGCCTCGTCCTACACTGGAGGCACCAGGTGACTGCTTCTTCAGTACCCACTCTCAATTCTGCCCTTCAGCAGCAGGTACTAACACATCAATTTCAGCAACCTTACCAGCCATGGAAGGAACTCTCTTTTTTGTGCCAATTCATACTTTACCAAATCCATTCATGGGAATTGTTTCCCTGCTCTGTTACTTCCCCAACTTACCCATTCCCTCACAGTGAATTATATATGCCACCAAGTCTCACACAGGGACTGACAGTCCATAGCCATACAAGTCAGGATTTGAATTTGTCTGGAAAATTTCAATCTATGGGTTTGGCTGTGGGTAACTTGATCCACAGTCTGTGCACATTTCAGCAGGTATCGTTCCAGATAGCACCTAAGATCCAGGAATCAACCTTGGCTCTACAATTATTCTAAAACCCCATCATTTTTGTGCACTTGGCGGTCCTTTAAAATCAAAGTGTCCTAAACTTCCTAACTGCTGAAAGGAAGGCACTTGTATCTTCCTCAAAGATGAATACTGCTACTAGGTAAACATATCTGGCCAGGTGGAAGAAATATTAAAAACTTATATGTTCTGGAAAGACTCGTTGGCCTCCAGGGCCACTGTTTTGTACAACTCTATTTTGGTCTCTTTTGAGTATCTGTCTCATACCTCCTAGGTCAACTGATTTCCAATATTCTTATTCTAATCATTGCTCCCTGTATCTTCAGGTTCTTTTAGGAAGTAGAAACCAGGCAAGCTGCCTGCAAGAGGATAGACAAGCATCATCTGCACCAAATGCTCCCTCTCCAGCCATCTGTTTGCTGCTGGTAAGTGCACTCCAGATTCCCAGTTCTGTGAGCTGACTCCTGTACTTGGGTGGGTTGTGTTGAGTTATTTCTTTTCTGTTAGTAACTCTTCATCCAAATTCCTGTAAGTAACTCCAAAAACTTATTGGGTCACAAATTGCACTTTCATGGTATCTGTAATTTATTTTTTATCTGTTGTGGGTTCATTGTCTGGGGTGTGTATACATGTGTGTTGCATATTCTCAGAGAAAGTTTTGTCAGACAATAAAATTCAGGACCATATGAAAACATTTGAGACTCTAAATGCCTATCACATTCTTAACATTATTCCCTCATTATGTAAAGTTCCGGAACTAGACACAGGTCTTCCTTAGGATGCCTATTACTGACATACATTGTCTAACAAGTCCTCCCAAAAGTGTTATTTCCAAAGGGATATCACCATATCTGGAACTTTCCTAATATTTTATTCCTGTCATAAGTTTTTTTTTAAGGAAACCACTGGCTTTTTAAAGACCCAATATAATTTATGGCATGAATTTACAAAATATTCATACCTCTTGGAAAATTATTGCATATTAGATACAATACCTATGGAACACTTCTAGTCAAACCCTTTTATTGTCCACAAAAATGTTACTGTAAGCTTACAGAATGATTGACAGCTAGAGGGCCGTAAATGACACTGTGGGCCCAGTCTACACTACAGTTGTTTGTTTAGAAAAATGAATAGAAGCTGGACAGTGGTGCCGCACGTCTTTAATCCCAGAGAGTCAGGCAGATCTCTGTGAGTTTAAAGCTAGCCTGATCTGCAAGAGCTAGTTCCATGAATGGCTCCAAAGCTACAGAGAAGCCCTGTCTTGAAAAACAAAAACAAAACAAAAATAAACAAAAAGTAAGTGAATAAAAATACCCAGTTTTATAAATTAATCAGTATTACTTTTGCCTCTCCTCTATCTCTAATCTAAGCTCCTAGAAGGATCTCCCTATTTAGGTCATTTAATGGATTATCTAGGTTATCTGAATTTAAGAATTCCAATATTGTCCTAACATTTTAGCACAGAACATAATAAAAAGCACCCAGTCCCCCAAATATGATAATAAGAAAAGGCTGGTCAGAAGGTTTGGTTCATAGAGCCGATATCATGTGTTAAAACTTTATTACACAGCTTGTTTTCTACATTTTACATGCAGAATCTTCATATGTTTGCAATATTTAATGAGTAGATAGCAACTTTGTAATCTTGTGGATGTGTTTGCAGTTTTTAATAAGCTAGATAAATTTAATGAATATATTCAGCTTTATCATTTGTGACTCTGAACTTGTGAAAAGAATTTATCTGTGGTCTTAACAAAATAATGTAGCATTTTGGGGCAAAAATGCAAAGAAATAGTCCTGCACTTGAGGCCAAGATACAGAAGACCTCCACAGCCACCAGAGCCTTGCCCTTGGTGCCGTGGTAGACAGTTAGGAAGGTGATCCAAACACTACAGAACACCAGCATGCTGAACGTCAGGAACTTTGCTTCATTGAATGTGTCAGGTAGATTCCTAGCCAGGAAAGCTACAATGAAACTTGTTAGGGCGAGAGACCCCAGGTATCCCAGGACAAAGTAGAAGAAAATTACTGAACCTTTGTTGCAAACAATAATGATGTGGCCGTGCTCCATATGTACATCAGTATTAACAAACGGAGGAGAAGTTCCTAACCAGATTCCACAGAGAATCATTTGAATCATGGTGCATATGGGAATGATGAAATTAGGTGCCCCTGATATGAGCAGTGACCTCATTCTTCTTTCTGGAGCAGTGACCTTGAATGCCAATACTACAGTAATTGTCTTTGCCAAGACAGTAGAGGTGGCCACAGTGAACACAATTGCAAATGTGGTCTGCTGCATTATACAGGTGGGTGTGTCTGGATGGCCAATGTAGAGCAAGGGACAGAGAAAGCAAAAGATGAGGGAGATGAGTAGGACATAGCTGAGAACTCTGTTATTTGCCTTGACAATGGGAGTGTCCTGGTGCTTCAAGAAGACATACAGCACAAAAGCTGCAAGAGCTGAGAAGCATAGAGCCAAGCAGGTCAGAGACATTCCCAAGGGGTCTTCATAAGCCAGAAAGCTCACAACTTTTTGGAGGCAGCGAGTTTGATCTTTGTTGGCATACTGATCATGTGGACACGTCACACATTCATCCATATCTAGTAGAGGAAGGGCATTATTATCAATTTTCATTTCTCTCTATTATGTACTAGTTATGCTAAACTAATGCATTGGAACATCATAGCTAAACTGTTATTACCTCTTTCTGTATAAGAAAAATTAAATGTGGTTTATTCATAGGATTTAATCTGAATTTAAAATGATTATTATTTTTATGAAAGGCTTTGTTCATATTTATCTTACAGACTCGAGTCTTTGATATATTTCCCAAACAATGGCATGCTGTTATATCATAATCATGTTTCTGCAACAGCATATTTTAGATAAGATCAATCATGGAATCACCCTGTTGCTATTCATAGTTTTGTATATTATGCAGAACAAGAACTTAGAATGAGCAGTTTCCATGCATGTTATGGTTTACCTCTGAACCTCAAGTTTGGTCCTGACCAAGGACAAGAACAATAGACATGACAAAGTGGGTGGGAGAAAGACCATCAGACAAAAGCCCTATGCAGAGAACTACAGACAACTAAGGAATAGTGAGAATGGGAGAGATGGTCTTCCACAGGGAAGAGCACACCAACTGATGATATTTGAATAACAAAAAGTTCAGCCATGAAAGCAAGCAAAAAATGCACTGATAATGTCAAGCAAGGCAAAGATAGCATGAACAAGTTACCACCTAAATTCTCTACATGGCGAAAATATCACCTTTGGTTTATGTTTCAATACATGAATTTTGGGAGGGCATATTATTTGCCAGTTTTACTAATTTCTGTGAGATTCAACTACACAATATTCCCAGAATTGTAGACCTCATTGGGAAGCATTATGCTCAAGATAATTTTCCATATTTCAAGGACATAATTTTGAAAGATAATAAGGGGTAGGGACTGAGAACTTTCTCCCAGCTGTGTCTATGTAATTTACAGCCTAATATATTCAGTTTTCTTTCAATTACATTGAGTCAGTGGATCAAGATGAGAAGTGATGGTGTCTTACAATTACTGAGTCACTAAATTGATGGGTGTACATTCTCTTTCTGTTTTTATATTCTCTCTGATTTTGAAAAGAGTGTTTCCCAAACTAGTGAATAGAAGTATCAAAATACTTCAACTCTTTCTATCCATTTGAAAATTATTATGTTATATAAAATATTGTATTTTAAAGCCTTTAGAAATACATATAGGAACAAGGGGAAATTTAATAAAATTTGGTTAGCATCCATGTGTCAGTCAACACAAAATTCACTAATTTAAACTTTTAATTGAACTTCATATATATGCTATAGAATCATTTGAATCAATATATTTTTATTAATTTCTTTTTTACGCTTTATTCTGTGCAAGTGGTTTATATTTCTGAATATTTTACTTGTTTCTGTAATCAAGTATGTTTAACATTGTTGTGTAATTCAAATTACGTACTTTATCTTCACAATCCTTGTGTCTAAATCATATGAAACCATTTGCATTCTGGTATAGCTCTTAAATGAATATAGAAGGTAGTAATTTGACTGTTTCTAATTATTCCAACCACAATTAATTCTGTACATTTTGACCAGATAAACTACCAATAATATCATTCCCAAAGTTTCTATGAAATTCAGTATAGATATTATCACATATTTTTTTTCCTGCAGATTGTGAGTCAGTTCACCAAAGTACCTCCCAGGGTTCAGGTCAGATGCTGCACCTTAGTGAAGGGAACTGAGAACATGTCTAGTTTGAAAGATAACTCACACACATGCTATTGGAGCCCTCCTCTTTATTCCTCTGCTGGTTCTGTCCCAAAATCCCATAGAAAGTGGCACTGGTGAGAAGTATGGGTTTTGGAATATTTTTGGACTTGGTGGAAGTGTACCACTGAGGAGTGGGCTTTGAGCTCTCCTTTGACCTAGCTCAGTGTGATAACCAATTCACTTCCTGTTACCTTCAGATCAAAATGGAGAATTCTCAGCTTCTTCTTGAATATTATGTCCTAACCAGCGCCATGTCTGCCTGCGTGCCATCATGTCCCAGCATGATGATAATGGACTAAACTTCTGAACTGTAAGCCAGCCCAATTATGGGTTTTCCTTTATAAGATTTTCCATGGTTGTAGTCTTTCCACAGCAATAGAAACCCTAAGTAATACAGATGCATAGCCCCTATATCTTTAATAAAAGTGAAAAGTAAATAGAATTTAATGCAATATGCTGAATTCTAAGATGAAGAGGAGATGCTATAGTAATGTTTATTACTCTAAAGACATGTCTAAGGAAAATACTCTCTGCTTCTGGAATGATGAGAGAAAAATATAGTTCATGAGCAGTATAGTTTAGTATATATATAGTATAGGTAGTATAGTTTTCCAAATTGCTCTCTAAGAACTATATAAATGAGGCAGAAAGTAAACAATCTGTTGATTATTTTGGTAAAGCATATTCTTACTTGTCATGTTTGAAATTTCATTTTCAGGACACGGGTTACAATCAAAACAACAGATAGCCCTTCCCTCTTGAGGGGATTTTCTTAGTCCTGGAAGGCAAGGCGTACTGCATATCGAGGGTGGAGTCTGTAGTAAATCACATACATTTTACAGATTGAGTTTAACGCATATGAGAAAAACAGCAGTGACTCACAGTGTGGAGTAACTGAAAAAAATCGCCTTTTACAGAGATGTATACTATTATAAAACATAATTCCAGTGTATTTTCCTGTCTTTCTTTTTCCCAGATGCAGTTCCACAGGATTCTTCTAGCTCTGCAATAGAACACAAGTTGTGACCTTACTCCCCCTTCCCACATCTGCCATGGATCTCACAGACCATTGCTTCCTTACCTCCATTTTCTCATTCATTCCTGAATCCCAGTCCTGAGCTATAGCAGGAATGCCCTGCTAAAACAGATTTCATCTGTTCCAGATGACCAGGTAGGCTTGTCACCTTCATCTATCTCCCTGTTCCCCTAAACACAATCCTGGTTTCTTGTCTCCAGGGCTGCAATAGAACATCCTCTGCAGGCTTCCTTCATTTCTGCCCACATCTCCTTTTGGTGGCAAAAACTGTCCTCTCCTGTTCTTCCTCCCCAACTCATTTCTGAATCCCAGCCCATAACTCCAGTAGGCATCCGCTGCTAATCCAAGTGTCACCCTCCCAGGTCAATAGGTAGGTTGAGGATAATCATACAGTTTTTCTGCTACTCATAAGAAACAACACTTTTAGTCTCATTCCCCGCTCTGCAACTGAAAACCTTTTCTTGTTTCCATTTTATCTTTCTTCTCTGATAAGACCCTCAGACCTTCTTCTGAAACCTTCCTGCCCCCAACTCATTCCAATGACCCAGCCTCAAACACCAACAGGAGTTCCCTGTGAACATAGTGGCTGAACAAGTCACGACAGCCGGCAACACAGACATCACCCTCTGAAAATCCAGAGAGAAAACAGAACCCAGGGAACAAAATACACAGCAAGCAAAGACAAATCCAAAAATTAGCACCTAGAATTTTTATCATCCAAAATCCAGATGCCAGAATCAAGTAATAAAAAATATTAACATCAGCCAGGAAATTATGTCTTCATCAGAGCCCAGCTTTCTACCTTAGCAGGCCCTGAATATTCAAATGCAGCTGACGCACAGGCAAAAGATATTAAAACAGCCTGTTTGAATATGATAGACATATCTAAATAAGAAATTAATAAATTCCTTAAAGAAACCCAGGAAAACACAAATAAATACTTTAAGGAATAAACAAAACAGTTCAAGAACTGAAAACAGAAATATAATCAGAAGAATATAATTTCCAAAGTGAGGAAATTCTGGAAATGAAAAATTTAGGAATTTGACATGAACTACGGAGGAAAGCTTCACTGGCAGAATAAAAGATATGAGTGAGGGAATATAAGACATTAAATGTGTGACAGAAGACATGGGCACATATGTGAAAGAAAATATTAAATCTCAAAAAATCCTAAAATAAAACATTGCAGAAATCAGATACATCATTATGAAAAGATCAAGACTAAGAATAAGAGGTAAAGAAGAAGGGGACATACCTGGCTCAAGGCTCAGAAATTTTTTTCTATAAAATCATACAAGAAAATATTACTGATGAAACAAAACAGATGACTGAAGAGGTAGGAGAAGCCTACAGAACACCAAATAGATTGAACTAGAACAGAAAGTGCTTTGGTTTGTCATCTAGAAATCAAACACTAAGCATACCAAAGAAAGAAAGAATATTATCATTGACAAGGAAAAGTCCAATTAACAAATAAAGGCAGGCCTGTTAGAATTACACCCAACTTCTCAATGGAGACTCTAAAAGCCCGAAGGGCCCCGACAGATGTCCTGAAAAATCTAAGAGACCACATATGACTGTCCAGGCTACCATACAAACCAGAAAATTTTCAGTGATCATAAATAGAGAAAATAATATATTCCATCATAGAGTCAAATTTAAACAATATGTCTACAAATCCAGTTGTACAGAAAGTGCTAGAAAGAAAAATCCAAACCAAGGAAATTAACAACACACATAAAATCATAGAAAATAATTTACACCAGAAAAATCAAAAGATTGGAAATATATACATACACACAACACACACACACACACACACACACACACACACACACACACACACACACACACTCGCCCTCCAACCCAGAAAATTAATATGATACAACAAACATTGGAAATTAATATCTCAATATCAGTGATTTCAGTTTCCTATTGGAAAGACATGGACTCACAGATGTACTGTGTAAATATGATCCATAATTCTGATGCATCAAAGAAACACCCTTCAATTTTGATGTTAGATAGAACCTCAGAGAAAAGAGTTGTAAAAAGATAATCCAAGAAAATGTACCTAACTCTAGAATTGGTGTAGCTATTTTAATGTGTAATGAAACAGGCTTCAAGCGTAAACTATGCAAAAGAGATTGGAGGGAACTCTACATAGTCAAAAGGGGGAAAACCCAATAAGTTGATATTTTAATTCTTAACATCTATGCCACAAACAAAAAGATACTAGGTGTGTTAAAGACACTCTACCAAATAGTAAAATATGCATTTGTCCTCTTATACAGAAAGTAGGTGATTTTAATATTCCACTCTCAGAAATGGATTGTTCATCCAGAAAAAAACTAAACAGTGAAATACTTGAGTTAAGAGACATTTTAATCCAAATGGATCTAATTGTTATTTACAGAACATTTCACCGAAATACAAAAGAACACTTCTATCCTCTATACCTCATGGAACTGTCTCCAAAATTGCCAGCATGCACAGACACAAAGCAAGCCTCAACTGATAGAAGAAAATTGAAATAACTCCATATATTCAATCAGACTACCAGGTATTAAGCTTAATATTAACAACAACAACAGAAAAAACAGAAAGTCTACAAACTCATGAAAACTCTCTACTTAATAAAAAATGAATCAAGACAGAATTCACTATAGAAATTATAGGTTTTCTTAAATTCAATGAGATTAAAATTTAGCAAATCCAGACTTATGGGAAGCAGTGAGAGTGGAGCCAAGTAGAAATTCCTAGCATTAAGCACCTTTATAAAGACACTGGAGAGATCTCAAGCTATCAACTTACTAGAATACCTGAAAGCTCTATAACAAAGAGATATAATCACACCAAAGAATATTAGATGGCAAGATATAATCAAAATGAATTCTTAAATGTATAAAAGAGAATAATGCAGAGAACCATTGAAACAAAGAGATGGTTCTTTTAGAAAATCAACATCATAAAATAAATCCCTTATCCACTCTAAACAGCAGAGAGAAAATAATCAAATTAATGAAATAGAAAAAAAGGAGGACATATAAACAGACACTAAAGAAATTCAGAAAATCTTAAGTACATAACTTGAAAACCTATCCATAGGATGTACTTTAAAAATGCGTACTTCACTAAATTCAAAAATATAAAATAAATAGGCAGTTCTCTCAAAAGATACAGCTTACAAAAGTTAAATCAAGTTTAATTTAACAATTTAAACAGAACTATCACTCCTAATGAAATAGAAGTAGTCATTAACATTATTAAAACAAAAAAGGAAAAACTCAAATCAATCAAAACCGCACAGAAAAAAATAAAAACAAAAATACAAAACACAAAAAGCAAGCAACCAACAACAGCAACAAAAAAACCCCAAACCAACCAACCATCCAACTAAACAAACTAAACTTCTTGACTGCAAGGTTTCAGCACAGAATTCTACCATACTGTCCAAGAAGAGTTAATTCTAATACTTCCTGTATTATTCCACAAAATTAGAACAGAAGGAACATTGTCCAATTTATTTCATGAGGCCACATTTATCCTGATACGAATAACAGCTAATGACTCAGCAAAGAAAGAGAATTACAGATAAATTTCCCTTATGAACATAGATTCAAAAATACTCAGTAAATGCATTCAAACAAAATACAAGAACACATTAAAAAGATTATCCACCATCACCAAGTAGGTTTTATCCAGGAGATGTCTGGATGGTTCAACACAGTAAATCAGTAAATGTAATCCAGTATATGAATAAACAGCATGGAAATACCACAGGTTTATTTCATTAGATTCAGAAAAAACCTCGTAAATCCAACATTCCTTTGTAATTAAATGTCTGAAGAGATTAAGGATACAAGGGACATAATTTAACATAAAAATGTAATTTATAGCAAGCTTATAGTTGTTATTAAAATAAATGGAAATAAACTGAAAGTCCTTCCACTAAAATCAGTAGCACAACAAGGTTGTCCACTCTCTCCATATTTATTATATATAGTACTTGAAATTTTAGCTAGGAAATTAAGACAATTGAAATAGATGATGGAGAAAGACAGAATCATTATTTGCAGAGGATTTTATAGTATACCAAATTACATGAAAAAGTCCACCTGGGAACCCATACAGATAATAAATATTTTCATCTAAGTAGCTAGATACAATATTAACTTAAAAATATCTCTCATGTGTACAAATGTTGAGCAGAAAGTACTCAGGGGAACAACACCTTTCACAATATCTTCAAATAGTATAATATATCTTGAGTAAACTCTAAGCAAGGGAAATACTTCAGTCTTTGGAGAAAGAAACTGAAGACAAAGTCAGAAGATGGAAAGTGCTCCCATGCTCATGGATTGGGAAGCTTAACATAGTAAAAGTGGACATCCTACAAGAGCAATCTAAAGATTCAATGCATTCCCAATAGAAATTCCAACACAATTCTTTACAAACCTTGAAAGGACAAGTCTCAACCTCACGTGAAATAACTTCAACAGACCTAAACCAATCTTGAATTGCAAAAGAGCCGAAGAAGTATCACCATCCACGATTTCAAGTTGTGCTACAGAGCTGTAGTAATTAAAACCGCATGTTAGTGGCATAAAAACAGAATGCTGATTGGTGAAATTTAACTGAGGACCAGATATAAGTTCAGACTATGTTTTGATAGAGAAGACATAAAAACACAGGAAATGAAACAAAATCTTAAACAAATGGTGTTGGTCCATCTTGATGTCTTCATCCAGCTAAATGCAAATAGAACCATGCTTATCCCAGAACAAATTTCAAGTCCAGGTGGATGAAAGACCTCAACATCAAGCCAGATACAATGAACCTGAAAGAAGGGAAAATGGGGAGTAGCCTTGGATGCACTGGCTCATGAGATGATGACTTTGAGAGAACAATAACTAAGTTTATATGGAAAAACAAAAAGCCCAGATAGCCAAAACAATCCTCTACAATAAAGGAACTTCCGGAGGCATTACCATCCCGGACTTCAAACTCTATTACAGAGCGACAGTAATGAAAACAGCTTGGTATTGGCATAAAAACAGAGACGTTGACCAATGGAATCGAATCGAAGACCCGGATATTAATCCACAAACCTATGAACACCTCATATTTGACAAAGAAGGTAAAAGTATACAATGGAAGAGTGAAAGCATCTTTAACAAATGGTGCTGGCATAACTGGATGTCAACCTGTAGGAGAATGAAATTAGACCCTTATCTATCACCATGCACAAAACTCAAATCCAAATGGATTAAAGACCTCAATATAAATCAGACCACACTTAACCTGATAGAAGAGAAAGTGGGAAGTAGCCTGCAATACATGGGCACAGGAGACCACTTCCTATGTAAAACCCCAGTGGAACAGACAATAAGAGCAACAATGAATAAATGGGACCTCCTGAAACTGAGAAGCTTCTGTAAAGCAAAGGACACTGTCATTAAGACAAAAAGGCATCCTACTGAATGGGAGAAGATCTTCACTAACCCCACATCGGACAAAGGCCTGATCTCCAAAACATACAAAGAACTCAAGAAACTAGACATTAAAATGCTAAATTACCCAATTAAAAAATGGGGTAATGATCTGAACAGAGAGTTCTCCACAGAAGAAGTTTGAATGACCAAAAGATACTTAAGGTTATGTTCAACTTCCTTAGCGATCAGGGAAATGCAAATCAAAACAACTTTGAGATACCATCTTACACCTGTCAGAATGGCTAAAATAAAAAACACCAAGGATAGCCTATGCTGGAGAGGATGTGGAGTAAGGGGAACTCTCATCCATTGCTGGTGGGAATGCAAACTTGTGCAACCACTTTGGAAATCAGTGTGGCAGTTTCTCAGGAAATTAGGAATCAACCTACCGCAGGATCCAGCAATACCACTCTTGGGAATATACCCAAGAGATGCCCAATCATACTACAAAAGCATTTGTTCAACTATGTTCATAGCAGCATTATTTGTAATAGCCAGAACCTGGAAACAACCTAGGTGCCCCTCAATGGAAGAATGGATCAATAAAGTGTGGAATATATACACATTAGAGTACTACTCAGTGGCAAAAAACTATGACATCCTTAAATTTGCATGCAAATGGATGGAAATAGAAAACACTATTCTTAGTGAGATATCCCAAACCCAAAAAGATGATTATGGTATGTATTCACTCATTAGTGGACCCTAGCCATAAATAAAGAACATTAAGCTTATAGCTCACAAGCCTAGAGAAGCCAAATAGTAAAGTGGACCCAAAGAAAAACATGTATAGATCCTCCTGGAAATTGGAAGCAAACAAGATTGCTGGGCAAAAGGTGGAGGCACGGGAATGGGGATGGGGTGGAGGTGGTGGGGGGTGGGTAAAAGCGAGAGAGGGAGGGAGAAGGGAGACGGGAAGGACTGGGGAGAGCTTGGGGGAATGGGAGTGTGGAGATGGAAGAAGGGTGGATATTGGAGAAGTGAATAAGATATCTACATTAAGGGAGTCATTTTAGGATTGGCAAGAGTCTTGGCTCTAGAGGGGATCACAGGTGTCCACGGGGATGTCCCCAGCTAGGTACTTGGGCAGCAGAGGAGAAGGTGCCTGATCTAGTCTTGTCCCATAGTCACTTTGATGAATATCTTGATCATCACCATAGAAATTTCGTCTGATGGATGGAGATAGAGACAGAGACCCACGTTCACATCAGAGAAATGGACTGAGCTCCTAAGGTCCAGTCGAAGAGCAGAAGGTGGGAGAAGATGAGCAAGGAAGTCAGGACCAGGAGAGGCTGGTCCACCAACCGAGACAGTGTGCCTGATCTAATGGGAGCTCACCAAATCCAGCTGGACCAGGACTGAATGAGCATATGATCAAACCGGAATCTCTGAATGTGGCTGTCAATGGGGCCTGAGTGAGAAGCCAACGATAATGTCACTGGGACCTATCTCTTCTGTATGTATTAGTTTTTTGGGAATCTAGTCTATATGGATGCACACCTTCCTAGGCCGGGATGGAGGGGGGAGGGCCTTGGGCTTCCCACAGGGCAGGGTACCCTGCCCCCTCTTAAGGAAGCAGGGAGAGGAAGGAGGGTTAGTGGGGGAGTGGGAGGGGACTGGGAGAAGGGGAGGAAGTGTAAATTTTTTGATGAAAAATAAAAGAATATAATAAAAAAGAAACTCAATAAAAGAACAAAAATCCGATTTAAAAATGTGAAACAGATTTAAATAAAGAATTCTCAATACAGAATCTCATATGGGTGTGAAACACTTAAATACATGTTCAATATCCTTATCTATCAGGGGAAAGACAATCGGAACTACTTTGAGATTCATCCTATACCTTTCAGATTGGCTGAATTTAATAACACAAATAATATCATCATGTGAGGATGTGGAACAAGTGGAACACCCCTCCCCACTGCTGGCGAGAGTGCTAATTGTACATCCAGCATGGAAATCAAAATGTCAGTTTCTCAGAAAGAAGAGACTAAGTCCATCCCTAGACCCAGCTATACAACTTTGGGGTATATACATAAAGGACAAACCAGCCTAAAAAACATTTGACCTAGAATCTGTCCTGCCAACAAATATGGTAGGGTCATGGTGGCACCAAATGCATAGACAACCAATGTTTGGTTTGACCTTTATCCGCTCCATGGGAAGGAATTTGTACCTAACACAGCTTGGGTAGCTATGAGCCAGAGACTGGAAAGAACAGAGAACCAATACTCATTGGTCTAAAAAAAACATTAACATGATTCTTAATGATGTTCTGTTATATTCCCAGATCAGTCCCTCAGCCAGTCATCAGCAAGAAATTTCCTCCAACAGGAGTCCAGAACTCATGCAGAAACCACAGCCAGGTATTACATGGAGGGTCTAAGTTGGAAGTCTCCACCAGATTCCTCCCCTTTGAATTCAAGGAATCCTGTAGAAGTGGAAGTAGAAAACTTCTCAGATCCACAGGAGATAGAGGAAACAGAAGGAGAGGTTCTGAATCACTAAGGAAGGCACATATGAGCTCACAAGGTCTAAAGCAAGAAACACAGGGCCTGCATGGGTCTGTAACATGTACTCTGCATATATACCAAAATATTATGTTAGAGTTTTTGTGAGACTCCTGACTGTAAGAATAGGTGGGTCACTATTCTTGTTCTAACTCATGGGACTCTTTTCTTCCTGTTGGGTTGACATGACCAACTTCAATATGATATTTTTTCCTTGATTTTTATTGTTTTTAATTTTACTATGTTTCGTTTTTATTTCTAAGAATCCTGTATTTTCTACTGAGAGACCCAAAGGGAGTAGAACTAGAGAGGAGGGAAGGAGAAGGAGAAATTGGGAGGAGTAGAGGGAGGGTAAACTACAATCAGTATATGGTGTATGAGAAAAGAATCTATCAATAAAAAATTAGAACAAAATTTTATTATTTTGTAAAATAAATATTAAGGTTTGGTCATTTATAATTTTTCAAATTAGAGAAAAAGAGAAGAAAGAAAGAGTAAGAGAGAAAGAATATAGGGGATGAAAAGTGAGTCAGGAAATGAATAAATGACAAAATGCTTTATTCCATGAGGAGGCATGAGCAGACCATGTGATTTTAGGTATCTTTGGTACATGTAAAGCCTTAGAATTAGGAACAACTTACCTGTCTAAAACCTGTAGCCCATTCTATCATTTCATCAGACATATATAACTGTTGATAATTTGGAAAATGACTGGAAAACTTTCCTATTTTCATCTTAAGTCCAAAATTTGGTGGGAAATCCATGATGTAGAAAATGTCATATTCTGTATCCAGTTTTAGTTTCTGGTTCATGGTCACAAGGTCTCCAGCAGGATTTTCAAATTGTATGTTCTTCAGAAAAGAGAATATCTAAAATATATTTGTCATTTTAGTTTCAACTATACTAACATATTAGGCTGGGAAATAAAATATGTTAATGACCCTAGTTTTCATTATCCTCTCTTAAAACATTTAACTTTAATAAAGTACTTAGTAATAAAAAAGAAGAAATCCATGTATATGGAAAGTTTTTCATGCTTTAAAAATACAAATTTCATGCTGGACTTGATGCCTTAAAACAACCACATCTGAATTGTATGCCTGAAATATAGTTGCACATTCTCAACTTCTTTCTACTTATAGTGCTATTTAAACATGACATAGGGAATTGAGATCCTTAGTTGGTAAAAAATGGCAAAGTCATTTTATATTTATATTCATATTATATTATTTCACTACATTGATAATTAACTTTTTTGATCACATCAAAGGAGATTAATTTTCTTATTGCCATCTAATAATTTCTTGAGAAAATATTTCTTTTCATATGTAAAAAATGTGTGGTCAAAACAGCTGAACAAAATTTCTTGACTAAGATTGTAAAATGCTGACTTGGGTCCCAGTGTTAACTGTGTGATATTTTGTGACACTGACATGATCTGCCTCATATGCAGTGGCAGAGTAAAGATACATATGCACTCAGGAAAAAGATTCCTTATTTGCATAGATTTGGACCTTGTGTTTCCTTTTAAGAACTCCATTTCTGTGACATTCATGCCTTTCTGTATAAGACATATTACCTTCCAGGAGTCAAGTTCCAGCTCCTTACCAGCATTCTTTGGCCTTGTGTCTACTTGTAGAAGCATCTCATGGAGTGTGTGGGCCACAGCATATACTGCATTATATAAGTTATAAGCTGCATCACTCATGGACATTCCAAATGGTGTACTAAATAACCATTTCAATAGAGTTCTTGTTGGACAATTCTTCAGTTTGTTACAATTAGATGATGGTAAAGAACATTTAAAATAAGACCACCATAGTTTTACAAGAGAAATATCATCACTATAGTTTAAAGGACGCACTGTCTGCAGAAATTGTTTAAAATCAGACATCTCAGAATGCTGATGGGAGAAAATGAGAATTCCATCAGGGGAGTTAAGCAAGAAATCCCCTCTTATGAACATATCAAATTGTGACACACTGACCCAGATTCTCTGAATCTTTAGAGGTTTCCACATCCAAAAGTTGAGTGGCATATAAGAATCTCTGTCTCCATAGACAATCACTACTTTTGCTGACGATGTCATGACCTTGTTATAATTCTTAGTAAACATTTTAAAGTATAGTTCTCTATTCAGTGGGATAATAGCCACAAACGCTAAACAGACAATGTTGCTTTGCATCTCTCCTCTCCATTCAGAAAGAAACTGAATTCCAAGATCTTCATCTGAAATGACCATTCCCACCCAGTTCCATCTGAAGTGAGCCACTAGGGACACAATGGCTAGTGCTAGAGATGTGTCCTTGGGCGAAATCTGGGAGAGATGAGGAAATTGTTCATGGCCACTCAGGTCAGGATGAAAATAGCCATAGTAAAGCTGAAAGACACAGAACATAAGAAGCAGTGTGAAGAAGATGGAAGCATAACACTCAGGCAAAGATCTATGTGTGCTAAGCAAATGCTGGGGGAGTTAGGAATTATGAATTCTTCATTTAATTATTAAACTCATATCAAATTTCTTGTGATTATAGATTAAACGTTTTGATAAATGTTTCACATTTTCATTTCCTATAAAGTTGTGTTTCCCACAGTGTTTGAGTATTTATGCTTTATGAATCAGAAAAGACATAAACCCAATCTCTGTCTTTCCATCACCATTTGTACCCAGAATATCAGCTTGAAGGGAAAAATACTTCACTAAAATAAATCCACCCAGGCGTACCTCTGGAGTTCTAGAAAGGTAGAAGAGGAACCCAAACATGGCAGATGCTCGCCACCGTGGTCCTGTAAGTGTAATTAAATATCTTCTCTCTTTTGAGCAGTAGTAGTTAGGAAAGTATTCACTCTTTTTTGAAGATGAAATAGCTTTTATGTGATCAGCAACCAGATTACATTTAATGTTAACTAGCAGAGAAATGTTGGGTAAAATATGAGGATTCCTATTGATTTCTTCCATGGCAAAATACAGAGAGAAAATCAAGTTGACGTTGTCAGGTGTCAACCTGAAATCAGAACACAGTAATCATGAGAGATTAGGTTCCAAACATGATAATCTTAATTACACTCAGTGTATGTTCAGTACTGAATTATCTTTTCTTGACTCATTGCTAGGATGATATACACAAGTCCTTGTGTTGTTGTCTATTATGACGTGAGACACGGAGAGGGATATAAAGATCCTATTTTTTTTATTTTTGTTTCTTTGGGTTGGTGGGTTCTTTTTTCTATCAATGGGATTCTGTCATTTTGAAGTTTTCTATAGATTCATTCTGGTTTTTTTTTTTTTTTTTTTTTTTTTTTTTTTTTTTTTTTTTTTTTTTTTTTTTTTTTTTTTTTTGCTGAACACCATGAGAGTCTTTATGCAGCCCATGGAACAGAATAGATGAATTGATCAACATTGAATCTGCTCATACATGTGTACTGTAATTCTAAAACATAACATATTTGCAAAATAAATCGGTATCATCTGCTAACAAGGTAGTTATACTCTTTTACACAGAGGCATGATGCTGTTATGGGCATAGAGAATATGTGGACAAATTGTTCTGTGTCAAAATCTCTGAAATTTCTAGCATATTCATGGGCAATGCAAATATCATAATCATTATTACTCTTCCTCATTGCTTCCACACAGTTTTCCTTTTATTCTCTATTTGAGACTTTGCAATATTGGATGATATAAGATTGGTTATAACTACAACTTTTTCCTGAAAGGAATGAACTTTAACCTCACGTGGACCCTTAGATTGTACTGATGCATTTCATCCTATGTTCATAGCTGGTTATCAGAGACTCGTCCCTGGGTTCTAGTACTTTCAGATTTGTCATGATATGTTACAACTCCCTAACATATTCACTTTAGATTTTGCCTTTCATTTACATATTTAACTGGTCTAACTGCATTGATATAATTTTTGTAGAGTTTGATAATCTTATTTAACAATAATGTACCATTTCAGCATTTTATATATTACTGTTTTTGTTTTTGCCTAATTTACCATATTTTCTGCACTGCTTTCTTACTATAGTAAATGTTCAAATAACAGGATATGCCATGTGGCTGGTATTAAATTCTGAATCATCTATGTCCCCTCAATTTTTCTGTTTCTCATGCTTAAATAACTTTTTTTTGTGCTGTGTATTATTCCTGTATCTCTTACAATTTTCTCTTTTTTCAGAAAGACCTGAAATATTCCACATTTTCTAGGTCCTTGCCATTCTATATTGGAGACTGATATGTGCTTTTAAAATTGAGTTCTTTAATTAACCCACTATTATTACTGTTCTGTTAAAGATTCATATTTCAAATAATATAGGGCATTGTTTATAAATTAGCTCTTTTACATCTTCAAAGAATGTTTAGCTTCATATGGAAGCAGAAAGATCCAGGACAGCTTAAATAATCCTAGACATTGAAATAACTATTGGGAATATTGCTATCCCTGATCTTACATTGTATTACATAGCTATTCTGAAAAAACCCAGGAAGATATTTTCACACAAAAAAACATGTTGATTAATAGAATGGAATTGAGGACCACTACAGAAGTCCATACACCTATGGACAACTACTTTTTAATAAAGAAACTAGAAATACACACTGGAAAAAAATAAAAAGCATCTTCAATAAATGGTGTTGGCCAAAGGGGTAGCTGCATGGAGTAGAACAAAAATACCTATAACTATCACCCCTCACAAAACTCAACTCTAAATGGATAGAGGACCTCAGATTAAGATCAGATACACTAACTCTGATAAAATAAAAGCAGTGAAATAGTCTTGAATTCATTTGTATGGCAAAAGAGGTTTTTTTTTTTGACAGCAGACCTGCAGCCCAAAAACAATAACAATAAATTAGTAGGATCTCATGAAACTGAAAAGATTTTATATGGCAAAGAACACCATCATTCAGACAGAGTCACAGGCAACACAATGGAAAATGTATTTTTTGCCAAGTAAACATCCAATGGAGTGTTAATATCAACTGTGAAAGCAAGTAAATAATCTTGATAAGAAACATAGAAACATAAAATATTCATAAAATATTTATTCAGCATAAAATACTGCTGAATAAACAATATTGATTAGCCATAAAGTAAACTCTGCTGTATAGGCAGAATATAAGAAGAAAAAATACACTGGTTTGGAAATATTGTTTGCAACTTAGAGATAATATCCCCCTCTATAATGAACATATATGTATATTAAGAAAATCAAGGGAATGGCAAGGACCACATAACAATTTTATATAACTGAGGAATGTATGCATCCATGAGTCAGTTTCTATATTAAGACATTACTTTTCATTGGTAAAAAGACAAAGACAGGAATCTATATTGAATCTATTTGCCTTACCATTTTCCTTATTACTCTTACATAAGGAAAAATTAAAATTCTTTGGACTTATCTTATGCTATGTAAATATGTAATAATAGATCCTGCAATTTCAAGTTTTAGGTGTAGACTATCTTATAATCTTAAAACAGGAAATTAATCACTGAGGCATATTGATTCATTAGCTGGAGAAACTTGACAGTGTAAATGAATTACAAATATCTTCCTGATTTCCAGATCAAAGCACAAATGCTATGTCTAGGTTATTACAAGCTTATTGGAGAAAAGATATTTGTGAAGATTTTCTTTATCAAACTCTTCTCATTGTTCCCTTCATGCTTTTCATTTCAGTCTGATAAATTAGTCTACTTGGTCATCTCCGTGTTGCAATTTCTTGCAAATACTGTTTTTTAAACTGTTACACGACAGCTTTCCCCAAAACTCCACATTCTTCATCACCCCATTGATACTTTTGATGAACAAACTAGTGTTCATCAAACAAAACAAAACATATATTGTTGCAGTTTTACAGACACTTTCCATTTTTCCAAGATTTTCACTTATGTAACTAATGAGTAGAAACATTTTCTTTCAGCTTTGATTTCATAGCATGATATGGTACAAACTTTATTTAAAACTGTAAAATTCACTCTGCTGATCCTCATCCATACATTATTGCCCATCTTGAAATATGTTTTCAACTAAAAATTTAGAAACTCATTTTGGATATTTTCCCTAGCGTATTCCAGGAGAAATTGTCACTTTTTTCTCAACTGAAACCTTCGACCAAGCAATATCATTAATAAAGTAAAATTATTGCCAAATGTATAAATCAAAGATTATATCCCCATAATACACAAATAAAATTTATATAATTAGGAAAGAGAACAAAAAGTTTAAATGCCTATAAAGGTACAAAAAGCATACTGAACACCAGAAATGAAATTTCCATAACCACATAACAATAGAAGTACTAAACATACATAACAAAAAAGAATATTAAAAACTGTGAAGGCAAAAGATCAACTAATCTATCAATGCAGACAAATTCCAATTACTTACGAATTATCAATGGATACTCTAAAAGCCAGCAGTGTTTTGATATATTGCTGCAGACTCTAAGAACACACTGATGCCAGCCCAGATTATTATACACAGAAAAAGTTTCAATCACCGTCAATGGAGAAAATCACATATTCCGTGATAGATTCAGGTTTAAACAGTATCTTTCTACAACTCCCACAATTCAAAAATTTGTAGAAGGAAAAATCCACACCAAGATGCTTAACTATACACACAAAAACACAGAAAATAATCTCACCCCAGCAAAACCAAATAAGGAAATCACAAATACATACAACAAACTCACAAACACACACTATCATCACCACCAATGGTGTAACAAAAATTTACAATCGTTGGTCATTGATAACTCTTAATAGCAATAATCTTAATTCCCCTGTAAAATTGAGATTATCAGAATGGATGTGAAAGCAGAATTCTTTCTCCAGCTTCATAGAAGAAGCACACCTCAACATCCAGTTTACATATTACCTAAGGGTAAAATGTTGGGAGAATGATATTCTCAATAAAAGGACCTGAGAAGAAATCAGGTAAAGTCATTTTTATATCTACAAAAATAGACTTCAAAGCAAAATGAATCAGAAGTGATTGGAAGACACTACATATTCATCAAAGGAAAAATAGACCAAGATGACATATCCATTGTTAACACCTGTGCTGTAAAATGGACACCTAAATTTGTAATAGAAACATTGCTACAGCTTAAATCACTTATTGACTTATACAGAACAATAGTGTGAGAGTTCAATACCCCACTATTATCATTGAGCACATCATCCAGACAAAATCTATACAAAAGTGCTGACACTGATGCTATAAATCAAAGGGACTTAGTAGATATTTACAGAACATTTCACTCAAACACAGAAGAACATACCTTCTTCTCAACACTTGAGGGAACTTTCTTCAAAAATGGACACATACTCAAATATAAAACAAGTCTTAATAGATGCAAAAAATTGAAATAACTCCATTTATACCATCAGACTACCATGAAATAAAGCTGACATCAGCATCAACTCTAACAACAGAAAGCTTTAGAAACTCATGGAAACTGAGCCACTGTCTTCCAAATGAAAAAAAAAATGGTCACAAAAAGAATGAAATTAAAGACTTCCCAGAATTTAATAAAAATGAATACAGAACATATCTAAACATATGGTACACAATGAAAGCTGAACCAGAAGGCAAATTCATAGCATTCAGTGACTAAATAAGAAAAGTAGAGAGATCATGTACTAGCAACTTAACTGCACCACTTGAACTCTTGAAAAGAATAAGAAATCAGATACAAGAGGAGCTGATGACAAGGAAAATCAAACGTATGGATGAAATTAATAAAATAGAAACAAAAGAACAATAAAAGAACCAATTTAACAGAGTTGTTGCTTTGATAAAATCAACAAGATAGACAAACCCTTAAGCAAACTAACTGAAATGCACAGAAACAATATCAACATTAATAATATAAAAAGCAAAATGGGGATGTAACCAAAGACAAGTGAAGAATCCAGAAAATCATAGCAATATACTTTAAAAACTTGTACTCCATAACTTTAAAAAATTTAAAATAAATAGTTAATTTTCTTAAGAGGTATCATTGATCATAGATAAGAGAAGATCAGATAAAAAATGTAAATGTATCTATAATACCTCATGAAATGTAAGCTGTCATCTAATTCTTTCACAACAAATAAAGCAAAATAACAAACAGAAAAAAGCCCACTAAACACAAAACAATTCTACTAGGCATTCAAGAAAAAGTTAATGATTAAGCCCCTCATCCTGTCCCTCTAAATAAAGAGAAGGATCATTGCTCAATTCATTTATAAAAACACAACTATGCTGATACACATACCAACCAAGGACTCAGCAGATGAAGAATTATAGAACAATTCTCCTTATGTATAAGATGCAAAATGTTTTAAAAATGCTTACAAACTGAAATTAAGAAAATAACAATAAGCCCATCTACCATGATCAAATAGACTTCTTCCCAGAGATTCTGGGATAGTTCACAATAGGATAAACTGTAAACATAATACACAATAAAACTAAAGAGTAAGAAAAAAATACCCATATTTTTAGATGTTCAAAAATCTTTTGACAAAATAATGCACTCCATCATCACAAAAGTCCTGGAACGCTTCAGGATACAGCAGGCAAACATAAACATAATAAAGGCAATTTAGATAGTGTGGCCAATATCAAATTAAATAGAGAGAAAGTCAAGGCAGTTCCACTAAAATTAGAACATGACAGAGATGTCCAACTCTCCATATCCATTTAATACATTCCCTCAAGTGTTAGCTAGAGCAATAATACAACTGACACAGGTGAATGGGATACATATTGGAAAGTAAGAAGTTTAAATATCCTTATTTGTAGATGATATGATTATAAATATATATAATAATATAAATAAATGGCCGAGCAATGTTAAGGAAATGTTCAAAAATTTAACCATCAGGACAAGGCAATCAAAACTTTTTGAGATTCAATCTTAAGCCTGTTTGAATGGCTAAGTAAATAACATAGAGAACAGCTCATTCTGGCAATGAGTGGTTATAGGTTAAACTTGTACAGCTACTGTGAAAATAATTATGGCAGTATTTCAGAAAGTTGGGAATCTACCTCAATACCCATTTATACAACTCTTGGTCATGTTCTGAAAGTACACTACATCCTACCACAAGAAAACTAGTTCAAGAAAACTAGTTCAACTATGTTCATTGTGGCTTTATTCACAATAGCAGGAAATTGGAAACAATCTCAAACTAAGAATGGATAAAGAAATGTGTTTGGATTAGAAACACTTACACAATGAAGTATTACTCAACTGTTTAAAAAGCGACATTATGAAAATTTCAGGCAATTAGTGAAACTAGAAGAAATTATCCTAAGTGAGGTAATCCAGACTCAGAAAGACAAATATGGGATGTTCTGTCTTATAAAAGGATATTAGTTGTTTTTTTCTTAAATTTATTTAATTTTTTTATTTACATACCAACCACAGTTCCCCCTCCTTCCCCTCTTCCTGCTCCCTCCCCACACCTTCCCCCCACCTAACCCTCCTTCCACTCCTTTTTTAATTTTTCCATTCAAAAATGTCCACTTCCTCCCCTCCTCCCATTCCCCTCACACTCCCTCACTCACCTTCTCCCCACCCCCTCCAGCGTTAGGAGAGGGCAGGGTACCCTGCCCTGTGGGAAGTCCAAGGCGCTCCCCCCTCCATTCAGTCCTAGGAAGCTGTGCATCCAAATAGACTAGGGTCCCAAAAAAGCCAGTACATGCAGTAGAAACAAGTCCCAGTGCCATTATCAATGGCTTCTCAGTCAGCCCCCATTGTGAGCCACATTCAGAGAGTCTGGTTTGATCACATGCTTGTTCAGTCCCAGTCCAGCTGGATTTGGTGAGCTCCCATTAGATCAGGCATACTGTCTCAAGGTACAATTCCCAAATACAAAGAGGTTGTTTAAAGAGGATATGTCTAATCATGCCTTCCTTGGCAAGGGGAAATAGAATAAATACTTTGACTTGAATGGGGTCAGGTTGGTGATGGGAGTGGGAAGGATAAGGTCAGGGTAAAGGGATGGAAGGAGAGAGTTCAGGGATTGACAGTTGGAACTGATTAAGTCTTTTTGGTTGCTTTGGAAATAGTATAGTGGAACCTTCTTGATATCTTTGAGGGTGACCCTATTGAGGAATCCCTATGAGGGAGAATATGGATTGTGCAATGGCCCTGTTTGTAGCCAGAAAAGGTTACCAGTTGTGGAATTGTGTTGCATTTGCTTGAATTTTTGATTGACGGGTTCCTGTGGAGATCAACAAACAACCCAGGATGTTGCTAAGACAGAACAGACTCTGAAAACAGACTGTCTCCCTGTGGCCCACATCAACAGACCCACAGCTCGTTGAACATCTAGAGCTTAACTGGGCCCTTCAATGATTCTTTACTTCTATATTCTAGTCTCTTTGGTGAAAGAAGGTACCATGGAGGCTACTGCAAGATAATACCAGACCCTAACCCAATGACAAACCGTTCCACATCTCCTCATTCCTGCCTGGAATATGTGCTCAGGCAATGGCAGAACAGAATTTGTAGGAGTAGACAACTAATGTATAGTTTAAAGGGAGTCTCAGGCCACAAGAGGGAGTCCATGTCCTACACTGTCTGAATTTCCTGGACGTGGAGACTAGATAACCCAGAGACCAAAGGTGGAACCAAACACTACTGGTAAAAATATTTCCTAATGATATTATGCTGTATTTATAGATTGGTGTTTTGTCCATTAGACTTCAGAGAGGTTTCTTCAATCACCAGATAGGAGCAGGTGCATATATCTACAAGCAGATATTATGCTGTATTTGGTTCTATGCTTCTGAGGGATACCACATGAGTCTATGAGTTGGGAAAGGCCTTCTTAAGGTAATCTTCCTAGGAGCATGGTATAAGTATGAGCCATTCATTCATCTTCTACCTGGAAATGTTAATAAAGAATGACAAACAACAAGCTACACCATAAACCATTAGAGTTAGTGAAATAACCAGCAGTAAAACATAAAATAAATTTGGGCTGTGCTGTAGAGGAAGAAAGGCAACACAGATTAAAGACACACAGGATTATGGTCTATTTCTCAGTACCCATAGAATACAACATCTCCCATACTTAACTACAATTAATGAATCAAAGATGTATTTACTTCTTGTTTAGATCCCCAGTGAAATCATTATTCTTCACATACCCTTGCTCTGTATAAATAGAAAAGAAACAATGTTCCTCTATATCTTGCTCTTGGTTGTTCTTGTCTTTTATTCTCATAAAGCACTTGGGGTCAGTCAAACTGCAGAAAATGAGGGAAAGATTCAGGACCAAAAGGATGAAGAACAAAGAGAGCATATTTGTCACGTCTGTGGTTAGGAGCCTGAGCAAAGTGCAGCATGAAGAGTCAGACAGAAACCCATGTATCAATTATGCGTGCACACATCCAGGTGTCTCTTTTTATTACTCAGTTACTACTAAAGAATGCCTGTATTCTCTCAGTAGTGTTTTTCAGTTCATTGTTCACCTCTGGAGGATTCTTTAGCATCCCTGGCCTGAGGCCCTGCATCTGAGTTCCTATGTTCAGGTGACAAAAAATGGCATAATAATTTTGTTTACAGGTATTATCTTTCCCTCCATATCCCTCATGGTTCCATCTGTTTCAGTGCACATGAAGGCTCCAGACATGATTCCTCTTGGGCAAATTTGCTAAAAAACCTCATTCATGAAACCAATTCTCTATTTCCCATTTGAATAGCTGACTTGGATTCCATAACATATTCAAAGCAGGTTTTGAGATGGAAGTGTAAGGAATAGTTATTCCTAGATCTTACTGTAGACACACAGGCAATATGAACAGTAACGTTCATGATTGGAAATAGTATTGCATATGTGTTGTCCTTGCATATGTGTTGTCCTACATCAAAGGAGCATGCACTGTATGATTCACACACATCTGAGTGCCTGCTAATGCACACAGTCACATGTGTTAGAAATTCAGTCAATATTACAAATCCAGGACCAATCAATACTACCTGAATATCAAGGCAAGAAACTTACTGCATATTAGAGCCCTAAAACATGACTAAGACCTCAGTTCTCAATAATGTGTATTTTGTAATCAACATGGATCTTCATCTATGACATTGATTTCTTGTGGATCCCCAAATATGTGCTCTTAAGCAGGGAGCTATTTCCATCTTGTCTGAAGGTCAGAGTGTTTGAGGTTGCTCAAAATTGTTGACAACAACAAGGGTTACACCTCCTGATCTAGGGGTGTGGTTACTTGGTCTTTTTGACATTAAGGTGGCCCATATAGGCAGATCTACTCCAACCTGACCAACGGTCATGGTATCATTGCATATTTCTGCTCTTTCTTTTGTAATAGGAGGTTTAGCCTTGGGAATGCCTGCCTTCATGATACTTTGTCTATGGTGGGTTCAGTGTCTAAACAACAGAATGTTTATCTCATGGATTAATTGCTTGATGGCTTGAAGTATTGAAACCAGTAACTGTTCAAGTTGTCCTTTATATCATGTTAAAGCAGTCTTTTCCCTTCTTCCCCTTGTTGCATTTGGGTATAAAACTTTATAAAAAATTAAATGCAGGTGAATTTCAGTATTTACTGGAACTCCCTCCCAATACTATCCTATGTTTTCTGTTTTATTGTTTTTACTTGCATTTTCATATTCTTTACTAACTCTTCCATTCCCCATGCCCCTACCCCGGTAAATGGTATTTTTGTTGAAGCTGGTCCCTGACAATTTCTTGCATTTTAATGCTTATATTTGAAAAGAATGCTTGCTGGGGATTAAGTCTATAATTTATGAATGAATGAAAATGAAACTTCTGTCCTGGAAATGCTGAAGCATTTGTGGGCAGCCCATATATGGCGGTTCTGTTGTAGTTGTCCATAGTGGGTTTCATGGTCTAAGTTGATAAGGATGACTGACCAGGTCTCTCCCTCAAGAGGACACCAAGTCTTACTACAGATGGTTGTGAGCCACCATGTGGTTGTTGGGGATTGAACTCAGGACCTTTGGAAAAGCAGATAGTGCTCTTAAGCAGGGAGCCATCTTTCCAGCCCTCTGCTAATTTTAATTTCCCAGTAAGAAATTGTGTGGTCAGTAGTTCACGGTGTGGCGGGGACAGCGCCGTAGACAAGTGCAAGTCTAGGGGAGTGGCGGGAAGTTCGTACTACGCTGTGGACCGCTATTCGGCAACTTTGGAGAAAATGCCACGTGTAAAAGCAGCTCAGGCTGGAAGACAGGGTCCTGCAAAGAGGCGCCTTGCAAAGCAGTTTGCTGCTGGGGAGATCATAAAAGACATGTCTAAAAAAGAATGGAAACTAAGACTGCCTATTGGCCAGGGTGGCTTTGGCTGCATATATCTTGCGGACACAAATTCTTCCAAACCGGTTGGCAGTGATGCACCCTGTGTTGTGAAAGCGGAACCCAGTGACAATGGACCTCTTTTCACTGAATTGAAGTTCTACCAGCGGTCTGCTAAACCAGAGCAAATTCAGAAATGGATTCGTACACATAAATTGAAGTACCTTGGTGTTCCTAAGTATTGGGGATCTGGTCTACATGATAAAAATGGAAAAAGTTACAGGTTTATGATAATGGACCGCTTTGGGAGTGACCTTCAGAAAATATATAAAGCAAATGCCAAAAGGTTTTCTCGGAAAACTGTTTTGCAGCTAAGCTTAAGAATTCTGGATATCCTGGAATACATCCACGAGCATGAGTATGTGCACGGGGACATCAAAGCCTCCAACCTTCTTCTGAACTACAAGAACCCTGACCAGGTGTACTTGGTAGACTATGGACTTGCTTATCGGTACTGCCTAGATGGAGTTCATAAAGAGCACAAAGAAGATCCCAAAAGATGCCATGATGGTACACTGGAGTTCACCAGCACCGATGCGCACAATGGTGTGGCCCCATCACGACGTGGCGATTTGGAAATACTTGGTTATTGCATGATCCAGTGGCTCAGTGGCTGTCTTCCCTGGGAGGATAACTTGAAAGATTCCCAACTACGTTAGAGATTCTAAAATTAGATACAGGGACAATGTTGCAACTTTGATGGAGAAATGCTTTCTTGAGAAGAACAAGCCAGGTGAAATCGCTAAGTACATGGAAACTGGGAAATTACTGGACTACACTGAAAAACCTCTGTATCAAAATTTACGTGACATTCTTTCACAAGGACTAAAAGCTATGAGAAGTAAAGATGATGGAAAACTGGATTTTAGTGCTGTGGAGAACGGAAGTATGAAAACAAAACCAGCTTCAAAGAGGTGGAAGAAAGAAGTAGAAGAAAGCACGGTGTGTTGTGTGGAAGACGTGGAGTGCTCAGATACACAGGTGGAAGAGGCCAAACAGACTCTTTCAAGAACCAGAAAGAAAGCCCAGAAGTAAGCGAGCTGCCAGGAGTCAACTTTTCTGCATACTCATTTGACGTTTTTCTCCTTTTCTACTTTATGTGTTATTTTCATGTGAGTCTTATGGGGTTGTAGTAATAATTAAATGGCTATTTTTTTTTAAAAAAACAAACTTTATTAAAATGAATATTTTGTGTACTTTATTGAAGGATAGTTTATAAAAACCCTGAATCTTTAGTCATTAACAACCTATGTGGTTTGGCAGCCTTGAGAGTGTGTGCCGACCCTGGCTGCTGTGCATTCTCCAGAGTGGGTAGGCTCCTTGCTTTTAGGGAGGTACAGAACTTAAAATAAAGGTCTCTTTTGCTTGGTGTAACTGTACAGTTTGTTATGACAATAAAGTTTGGACTACAAAAAAAAAGAAATTGTGTGTCATTTTTGCATTACAGAATATATATTACAAAGAAGATAGTGCATTGATAGATCTTAAATGAACTTATTTCTTACATCAATATGGAATGCTTGAGAAAGATACCCTAATGCAAAGCAATTGCTTTTGTTTCTAGATGATTCACCCCAGAACACCCAATCTTGTGCTACAAAGGTATCAATACATTACTGATATCCAAAAATGTGAATGGTTAGCACTGGGAAAAAAATTAAAAACACCTTTCTTTGGTATAGTTTAACCAAGAACCTACTAAGATTAAACTTCTCTACTTCTTTCTCCGAGCCTTTTGTCATTTGTCTGCCTGTCTGTTACATGAGTTTGAATCTGTGCATGACCAAATGGTATTTTGTCATTCAGTCTGTCTGATGTCTATCTGTTTGTCTGTCAGTGTGTGCCTGTGTTTCTATATCCTTATCCAAAGGCTTTGGTCTCTCTTTTATTAAGTAGCTAAGAAAGTATCACATGAGGAAAAATGCAAAATAATTTCCAGAAATTTTAAGGAGATTTATAAGAAATTAAAATCATTCACTTCAACTGATCTCAAGACCACAGACAAAAAACAAACTAATGTTAAAATTCAATACCTTTATGTGTCTTTAAATAATTTTATAAGGTTTCTTTCAAATCATTTTCTGATTCCTAAATTTATAATTATTAAATGGATTACTTTTGGTTAGGGGCATGGAAACATGCATAATTTAAGATTAAAATTATTTATAAGCTTAGAACAGAAAAGCTGATTTTACAAGGCAAGTAAGTTTTGCTGTTCCATTGCCTTTAAAAGGCAGGTTAAGATTAAGAGTCTTTTATTTCTTCCTTTTTCATATTTATTTATTTGCTTATTTATTTACTATATGTGTCTTTTACTTCATGTGTTTTTTTCCATATTCTTTTATTTTTTTCCATTCAAAAAAATTTTTACATTTCCTCCCCTTCTCCCAGTCCCCTCCCGCTCCCCTCCACCCCTCCTTCCTCCCCCTGCTTCCTTAAAAGAGGGCATGGTGCCCTGCCCTGTTGGAAGTCCAACGCCCTCCGCCCTCCATCCCGGCCTAGGAAGATGTGCATCCAAATAGACTAGGTTCCCAAAAAGATAATACATGCAGAAGAGATAGGTCCTAGTGTCATTGTTGATGGCTTCTCAGTCTGCCCCCATTGGCAGCCACATTCAGAGAGTCCGGTTTGATCATATGCTCGTTCAGCACTTAGTGCCCACATAAAGAAAACGGAGAAAGCACACATTAGTGACTTAACAGCACACCCGAAAGTTCTAGAAAAAAAAGCAGACTCACCCAGGAAGAGTAGAAGACTGGAAATAATCAAACCGAGGGCTGAAATCAACAAAATAGAGACACAGAAAACAATCCAAAGAATCAATGAAACAAAGAGCTGGTTCCTTGAGAAAATCAACAAGATCAACAAACCCTTATCCAAACTAATCAAAAGGCAGAGAGAGAACACTCAAATTAACAAGATCAGAAATGAAAAGGGGGACATAACAACAGACACTGAGGAAATTCAAAGAATCATTAGGTCTTACTACAAAAGCCTGTATGCCACAAAATTGGAAAATGTACAAGAAATGGACAGTTTTTTAGATAAACACCACATACTGAAATTAAATCAAGACCATGTGAACAATTTAAATAGACCTATAAGTCGCGAAGAAATAGAAGCTGTCATCAAAAACCTCCCAACCAAAAAAAGCCCAGGACCAGATGGTTTTAATGCAGAATTCTACCAAAACTTCCAAGAAGAACTAATACCTATACTCCTTAATGTTTTTCACATAATAGAAACAGAAGGGTCATTGCCAAACTCTTTATGAAGCATCAATCACCCTGATACCAAAACCACACAAAGACGCAACCAAGAAAGAGAATTATAGACCAATCTCACTTATGAACACTGATGCAGAAATTCTTAATAAAATACTGGCAAACCGAATCCAAGAACACATTAAAAAAAATCATCCATTATGATCAAGTAGGCTTTATCCCAGAGATGCAGGGCTGGTTCAACATACGAAAATCTATCAAGCTTTTCCTCTGTGGGGCATTGGAACCCCAGCACTCTCTATTCCTGTGCTGAGATCGGAGGTGCAGACTGATTGGAGGTCCAGAGGGATCGGAAGTTCAGACGGGACTTCCTCTTCCTGCACTGAGATCAGCTATCCAGAGGGGTGAGTGTGTACAAGCCGTCCTGGGAGGTCCCCACCTGCTGAGACTCCCCTGATTACAATCAAAGGAAGAGATGGGCAGGCGCCAATCCAAGAATTCCTCCAACAACCTGAAAAGCAACATGATAACACCAGAAACCAACGAGTACTCAACAGGAAAACCTGAGCAACCTAATCCAGAAGAAGTAGAAGAAATCGACTTTAAACATAACTTTATGAAAGTGATAGAGACCTTTAAAGAAGAGGTGAAAAACTCCTTTGAAGAAAGGGATGAGAAAACTAACAAAAAGTTAGAAGAAATGAGTACCCTGGTGGTAAGGATGGGGAGAATAGGCAGGCTGATTAACCCTGCTACTCCCCAGAACCATAACTAGGTTGTTTGAGTAGGCCCAGCAAAACATCTAACCCATCTATGTTCTGTAGGAGTATGTGAAGGGACCTGACCTGCAGACACAAAGACATGACATAGGACAAATACAGTATATCCAAGAGCCAGCATGAATAATGTAGGAGAAACCATAGTCTTCAAATCAGATCAATGATTCTTTGCAATAAACAGTTGCCAAGAAAGATATGTGGACAAGTCTGTAGGAATAGCTCAGAGGTTATGAGCACAAACTGCTCTTTCTGAGGACCCAGGTTCAAGTCCCAGCACCCACATGGCAGCTCACAACTGTAAGTAACTCCAGTTGCAGGGAACCTGGTATCCTCACACAGATATACATGAAGGCATAACTCCAATGGACATAAAATAAAAATAATTTAAAAAAAGATATATGGACAAAAGAGTTTACTGTGTGACTCACTGTGTCAAACTACAGCTTCCATGTTGAGATTTTTTTTCACTTTTTTCTCTTAAAGTTTATTTTATTTTGGGGGATTTCAAGGGTAGACAGTGGATTCAAAGGAATGGAGCATGAATGGGATCAAATGCATGGTGTGAAACACACAAAGAATAAACACAAAGAAAAAAAGTCAAATAACAAAGGGAAAAAGTCTTAGGTACACCACTCTTGTGTACATACCAAAATGACACTTTAGGCTACCACAAAGAACCTTGCTCAACTATGTTCATTATGGATTTATTCACAATAGCCAGAAACTGGAAACAACTGAGAGGTTCCTCAACTAAAGAATAGATAAGGAAAATGTTGTGCATTTACAGAATGGAGTATGATTGTGATTTAAAATACGACATCATGAAATTTAAATGCAAATTGTTGGAAATAGAAGAAATCATCCTTAGCGAGATAAACCAGACCCAGAAGGACAAATATAGCATATATTCAGTTATATGTGGATATTAGTTGTTAAGTAAATGATAATCAGGCTACAATCCACAGACCCAAAGAGGTTAGGCACAGAGGAGCGCTGTCAGGACAAAGCTTGCATCTCCCTGGGAAGGGGAAATAGAACAGATCATAGAGGAGCAGTCAGTGTGGAAGGGGACAGGAGTGAGCGTGATAAGGTAGGAGGAAGGGTGGAGTGTGAGAATGTAGAGATGTACAGCTGCAATTGGAGGGAATTTGAGATCTGGTGTGGAAACCTAGTGCTTTAGAAACTTTCTGAAATATAAGAGGATAATCCCAGTGAAGATTCCTAGTAATTCAAGATATGGAGTCAAACTGACTAGTTTGGTAACCAAGTAAGGCTTCTAGAGGTGTGACTATGTGACATTCCATTGAGGTTTTGGCTGAGGGGGTCCTATGGAGATATCTAAAGGATCTAGACTGATACTATGGCCGAATGTTTCCATATGAATACAAACAGTGTGACACCAACGCTATGGACAACTTCTACTTAGGTCATTGAACATAGAGAAATAGAAGTGGTGCTGACTAGCAGTTTTCATCCCTATATTCTAGTGTCTTTGAAGTGAGAAGGTATTCTTCAGAAAGAGAAGCTTGTACTCGATCCCAGCCACAAAACCCTCCACCTATAATTTGTCCTGCCTGAAGTAAGTGCTGCAGCAATTGTTATAAAGGACATGTGGGAGAAACATATCAATGTCTGATTTAAGCGAAGGCCCAATCCATAAGAGGAAGCAAATGCTGGACATGGTGTGGATGGCAAGAAGACAAGACAACATAGAGCCCTAGGGTAGAATCAAACAAAAACTGTCTTTAAAAAATCAATAAAATGATTCCCAGTGATATCCTCCTATATTCATTGGTTGGTGCCTTATCAAGTCATCATCAGAGATGATTTCTTCAGCAGCAGATAGGAGTGGATACAGAGAGCCACAGCCAGATGTGGAGAGTGTTTAAATTAGAGTTCCTCATTGGGCTCTTCTCCTCAGAGATTGGGATCCCTGTAGAAGAGGGTGAAGAAAGAATGTAGGCATTAGTGAAGATGTAGGATACCAGGAGTATATAGTCCACTGAATCAGCTAAGCAGGGCTTACATGAGATCACTGAGACTGTAACAGAAATTACAGGTGCTTCTCTGTATATGTTATGGTATTTTGCCTGATATTCTGTGTGACATCTAACAGTGGAACAGGCTTATCTCTGAAACTTTTGCCTATTCTTGAGATTCTTTTCCTCCTGTTGGCTCACCCTCTCCTGCCTCATTAGGGTGCCTTTTACCATGTCTTATATATTGTTTTGTCTTATATAGCTGTCATCTATTAGAGACATGCTCTTTTTGGAAAAGAAATTTGGGAGTATGGATCTGGGGGAGACTATATGTAGTGGGGAGCTAGGAGCAGTAGAGGGGGTCAAAACTGTGGCTGGGACGTATTATATTAAAGAAGAAAATATTTTCAATAAAAACAGAAAAATATGCTGTATTTCCTATGAGTGTATTTTGTATATGAATAGCTCTCTTTTGTTTTAGAATCCTTTATTTCTTGTGTATATCTAGTGGTTTGTCTATTATATGCATGGGAGGTTGATTTTATAGTACTGTCTATTTGGTGTTCTGCATGCCTCTTGGATTTGATGGTGTCTTAGAGTTTTTATTTCTGAGAAGAGTCATAATTATGGTGACTCTTGTTAAAGAAATGTGTAATTAACTGGTTTACAGTTTCAGAGGTTTAGTCCATTATCATTACGGCAGGACATGGTACCATGCAGGCAGATATTGTGCTAGCGAAGGTTCTGAGAGTAGGAAAGGAGCTAGATTTTGATTGTCAGTCAATAGGAAGTGAACTGAGACACTGGGCATAACCTGAGCATTTAAGCCCATCTCACAGTAACACGCTTCCTCCAACAAGGCCACACGATTTGATGTTTATTTTGATTGTGTAGTCCACTTATTCACTACCTCAAATTTAAGACTTTATATCCTTTCTTTCTTTCTTTCTTTCTTTCTTTTTTTCTTTCTCTCTTTCTCTTATCTATTGATGAGGCTTTCCAACAAATTTTCTTGAATTTCTTTATTTTTCATATTAAGTTTTATTTTCCTTTGATCTTTCCCCAGATATTCAATCTCTTTATCAAGTTTCACTTTTTGTCTTGAATTACTTTCAATATTTTGCTCAATTGTTTTTGTATTAATGGTCTTTTTTCTTTTATTCATTTTTTTCAGTTTTTTGATCATGCGTATTACTCCTATTTTGAAATCATTTTGCTTTCTGTTTCATAATCATTTTTCTAGTAGGTACTACTATGAGTATAAATTTTCTGTGGACACTTATTGACATTTATGCTTCATGTAGGACCTAGGTAACCATAATTAGTAGTGAGTTCTTTTTCTTCATTATCTTAGTCTTTTATCTGTTGTGCTGTGTTTGAGCTTCTGTTTCATGTTACTACAAGTTAAAAAGTGTTTGACCAGTTATCCAGTGATTTGAATATTCATTGCTTATGATCTAAAAGTGTTTCATAAGATCACCTTGTTACTTTAAGACAGGTGATATATCTTAGTCTAAATGAAGACATTAGAAAAATTTAGTAGATTTTTCTTAAATAAATGCTTTTGCTGGAACTGGTGGTGTAAGTGGGGACTCTTACCTGATGAAAAGGGACAGTATCAGGGGACGGACAGCAAATGTGGAACACAAGTTTTTCTGGCTATGTTGAGTCTGGGTATACATGCATGTGTGAGTCTAGTGCATTTCCCGGAGTAGAAGCAGTCCTGTAGCTGAGAAGATGAATATGTTTGCCTGCAGAAGTTTGGTGTCCACCTAAAGAGATGAGTGGAGAATGGGTGATTTCTCAGGATTTGTGGAGTTGAATTAGTGGGAGTTCTGGACACCTGATTAGGTGTGAGTAAATGTCACTCCAGCAGGGGTGGATGTGATTAGTTGTATGGGTTATGTCTTTCTATCTGATGAACATTTGACTGACCCAGCATACAGACACAAGAACAGAAGCTACATTGGGTTTGCTCACAATAGTGTTGTATAAACAAACTTGTTCCAACATATAGTGAAACATTTCTTGTGGAAACTATATGAAGGAAACAGTTTTACATATCTAAACCATTGCAGCATGAATGTTCAGTTATCATGTACCTTGCTTTGGTCATGGGACTCAGTTATACAACCTCCGGAACAAGGTCATCAGAATGATAGAAATATAATTGACAAGAAGACAGAACATTGAGCAAAGGAACCAGAGTGAGTGGTGTGACATGCGATACCCTTAAACGATGTTTCATCTCTTCATGTTATTTCCACATCCACTGGCTCAAACTAAAAACTAAGTTTTTAAGTAGTTAAACATTTGTAAAGAAATGACAAACAACAACAACAACTGAATTCTGCAACACATGTTATGATTTAATGCGGTGACAAAAGTAAACTTCATTCGCTCTGTTTTAGTAATATATATGAAGATCCATTAATTTCCTTCATTAGATGTATCCTAAACAAAATAATTTTTGGTAAGTTCAGACAACATGTGCCCAACCAATATATCCCAGTTGCAGCAAATGTATCCTATTAAGAAAAATATCTTCTTAGTAGATATATCCTCAATAATTCCTGAACTTTGACCTTAACATGGAAGTTCTTACTTTCTTTCATAGCTTCAAGGTATAGTCTGCCTTGGTTGGGAATTTATGTGACATGATCTTGAGGCAACTGGTTTCATCACATTTTTTATTGAAAACAGACAAAGACATATGCTTCTGCTATTTCATGTTTTCCTTCTTATTCAATCAGTCCAGGAACCCAGACATTGTAGTACTGCCACCTACATCATTCAACCCAATGCCATTCACCAATGTGAATTCTTCTTATTGTGTAATAAAACTTGTAACCATATCCAGTCTCTCTGGCTGGGTGTATATCATTGTGTGTGCACAGTAATTATGATATTATATATCAATAACCAGTATTTACTTCAGTGACTTAAAGGTTATATTTGTAGATATGGTCTCAGACTGAATCTATAGTCCATTGATTTGGCTAGAATAGCTAGTCATACATATTAGGGAATCTTCCTGTCTATGTCTCACCACTATGGAGGTAACAAATATAAACCAACATTCATGGCTGGAAGTTGCTGAAACAAGGTCCTCAAGCTTTCAAAGGAAGTACTTACTGACGATGTCATTTTCTAGATTCCAAGAGTCTCAATTTTTGTTTAAGCATTTAGTTGTTTAAACCAGATTAAATCTATATTTGGGTGCAGTTCTATCATAAAATAATATGCTTAGATACTATAAAGTTAGATCTAGGCTTGAAAACAGGGTTATTCAGAGCAAGTTGACTTCTCTAAGTATGAACCTAATAAAGTGAACATTAACCAATATTGTGTTTAATATCTCTGGGCATTTAGGTTACTAGTACAGAGAGTTTCATGAATTAGACAGGATTGGCTCAACTGTATGTTGAAACTAACTTTCCCATGTTATCTTATAAAATTAGTAAATGCAAAGATGGGCATAATTTCTAAAAAAAATGCTATAAGAGGTCCTTCTGTGTTTGTGTTGCTTTCATTGGTTGAATAAAGAAACTGCCTTGGCCTTTTGATAGGGCGGAATTTAGATAGGTGGGGAAAAGAGGACTGAATGCTGGGAGAAAAGAAGGCAGGCAGGAGAGCTGCTATGGAGCCTCCAGGACAGACATGCTGACTCTTTCTCGGTAAGGCACGACCCCATGGTGAACAAAGATTAGTAGAAATGGGTTAGGTCAAGATATGAGATTTGGCCAAGAAGAGGCTAGATATAATGGTACAGGCAGTAATTTAATTAATACAATTTCTGTGTGGTTGTTTCGGGAGTTAAGCAAACAGGGCAGCTGGGATGAAAAGCAGGCCTGCTCATCTTTTACTACAAAAAAATATTCATGAGGACTGAGAAAATGGCTCATCCATACATGTGACTTCAACAGAAGCATGGTAACCTGAATTTAACTCTCTAGAATAAATGTTAAGGTTCAGTACAAAGAGGAATTTCTTTATGTTATTTATGCTATAATAGATGGCCATTAACACAGAAACCCCAAATCAGCCATGGTCAAAAGAATTAGGAGGTCTGACTTATTTGTCCTGTATAGGCCAACTGAATCACATCTCTTCCTCCTTAAGATCAGAAATCATTATGGGACACATGTGTGGAGACTGTATGAGCCAAAGGTAGTGAATGACTACAGCAAAGCTATTATCATTTCACTCTAGTGAACAGATACATTTTAACTCACTGTAGATGGGTTATCATGCAGAAGACATACAGAAGCTTAAGGCATGTAAAATCCAGCAGAGATGGAAACTGGGCACAAATACACCCTCAGATGAGGAACTCTTTGTAATTGGTAGCTAATTGGAGGTGAAGAATATGTTTTCATTAAGGTGTGGCTCTGGTGGGTCAATCATGCACAGAATGACAAAATACGAGGTATATTAGAATTATATAGGAGGGACTGGTGCTATTTAATGTACAAGGATTAAATAATTCTGGGTATGTGCCCAGTTCACTGGTTCAGATAGAACTATGTTCATAGAAGACTTCATGAAAGGTTAATTGATCAGGGATGTCAAGTCTGGTGTGGAACTTTAATAGCTTTTCTCAGCTATGTATTGGAGCAAGAACTCTATAAAGTAGGAAAGAGTTTGATTTATCTCAGTGATATGGAACAGAATGTAAAGAGGGTTGTAAATTGAGAAAGCAGCCTACGAAAAATAGTAAGTATTTAAAGCAGAGGTTAATTTTTGTCTGGGTAACTTGAAAACAAATTTGGCAAAAATTTGCATTAAGCTAGAATTCTTACTGAAAAATGTTAAAAACACAAATTGGGTGCTAAAGAGATTCTGGAAGGATTTAAATCCAGAGGAGCAATTCCCATAAGGTTATCTGTGATGGGAAAATACAGACAAAATGATTAAATTTCACCCAGTTTTGATAATTTTCTTCCCAGTATAAAATGGTACATTTACTTCCAACAAAAGGTTATGCTAGAGGTGGAGATATTATGCCCAGCCCGAATGTGGTGAATAGATAGTTAAAAGTTATAATTATAGTCACCACTCTAACACATTGACACACAGGCACAGGGAGATAGCAGGTCACACTGGGGAGAAAAGAGCCATGTTTGTATTTGTCCCTCCAAAAATCTGACTTGATTAATTCAGACTCAAAGAATCCATCATGGTGAGAGAAATATATGGGGGCTCTGTGGAGGAACTCGGGTATATGTGAATAAAATGGCTTGAAAGAAATACTGAGGATTACAGAGAAAAATCACATTAGCCCTGCACATCTATGGTTTATAACAAACTTTGATTGTGGCAGAAGCAAGTGATGCAAATGGATGTAAACTTTCCATGATGCTTTAGATCATGCGTTTGTTCATTGGTAGCATCTTCTCAGTTATGAAGTTCTGGAATCAGACAATTGCTGAAACAGAAGGCAATAAACTTTCAGAGTGCTTCACCAAGGTTATTTTTGTAAACCCACTATTGTTGTTTGGTGATTCTTTGTCCTGGATATCCTCTCAAAAGTATTTTTATGTAGATGATATAATTTAAGCTACAAGTGCTTTGCAGATTTGGAAAGTCTTTGGTGAAACAAACTATTGTAACTGTACTTGTACAACTGTACTGCTGTCTTGCAACCCTTCTAGGGTTGGGGTAATTAAACAAACAAACAAAAGAAAACAAAACCTAAGGTATGCAATATGAAAAAGGACACTCCCAGAGGCCATAAGATTATTAAATTAAATATTTAGGCCTAGTGCCTGAGGACCACAAGTCATAAAAGCTATGCTTATGCTCTTGATTGTATGTCAAAACTATTGGTATGGCCCCATGGATAAGGAACACTGAATGTACATACTTTCATTGTAGGACTCAAAGAAATTCAGCTGGAGCTAATCTGGAATTTCCCACAACTCTATCTGCCTTATGGAGTCTCTGAGAGGGGATGTGCAGTCTTACAGTTCAGAACTGCCATCAACATACCTGCTGGTATATGGGCTCTGTCTTCTAAACCACCAACATTCCAGGCAAGGTATGACTTCTTATACAATAGTGGTTTGGTTATCATGGGTTATTACAGTATTCCAATTGAATTTAATGGTTAATATATAAGAGGGAGTTCAAGTCTGATAATGTAAGTGAGAACCAAAATCTGTGGCTGAAGATTCAACTTCTTTATTTTTTTCTTGAGG